>CM037458.1:30269-80269 GCA_021014325.1 Plazaster borealis | reverse complement strand
ATACCCTTACAATTTAAAACGGGGTATGTTTACATGTACTTGTGGTTGGCTATCAGATACATTTGAGTTGTAATCAAAACCTTATTGTTAAAAACCAAACTTGCTGTGTAAGTACAAATGATGAATTTAAAATAAGGAAACCCAAAACAAAAACTTTAATTTGTTCATCCCTTCTTGAAGAGATTTCAAGCATAGATTCTTGAAAATGGATCGTTGACAATTTTGTGTAGATTGTAAAGAAAAGTGTTTTAAAAAAAAAGATAATTTTAAGTACATTTCCTTTTTGTGTCATTTCTACTTTTGTGTCATACAATTACTAAGCAGATACGTTTTAAATGGAATTCTAGAGATAAAAAGCAAACCAAAAATGAATAAAGAAGTGTCTGTCTAGCCACTGGAAATGAAAATCGTATTTTAAGCTAACACTGGTCTACAGCTGCTACTGACCTCTTGCACTGACGTCACACATGGCTACTGTCTTTCTATGGTCTGGTCATTTTGGAAGTCAAATTTTATGTAAAGATATGGTGAGTGTGTAAAAACGTTTTTGCGACACCTAAAATGCACACTTACAGTATAACACACTGCTACAGTGACTCCCAATTATTTTGGTGCTGATATGTGAATTGGGTGGTAGACAGTGTTGCCATGGTTTTCAAGCACATACATGCATTGTTACTAATTCTTCAACATGCTTCATACAAGTGTACCTCATAATATAAGTCATTTTAGTCAAGTTTTATGATTCTTTAATACTTAAGAAATAATGGCCAATCTTTAAGCAGGAATATTTAAAGTACATGAATGGAATGTACATTGAACTTGTGTTGTTGTCTGTTGTTTTCAGCGTTTGGGTCTGCGAATGTCCTCTTCAAAATTTTACGTTTGATGATCATCCTGCCCAGATCAACACAAATATAAACATTATTTTGTTTGGTTAAAATGTTGTAAAGCTGGTAAATGTCAAAATAAGCACATTGTTGAGATTGCCAGGTGGTTGTTCATAATTTTGCTCAGCTATACTTACACCTGTTTGATAGAAGGGAGCCTTTGTACACAGTTTCTTGTGAATCGTTTTAACAATTAATGATATGTATTTTTCCTTGCTTGATACTTTGTTTTTTCCATTTCATAATTGAAGTGATCTTCCTAAGCAGGTGAAATCCTTGAAAATTCACACGATGAACTTTGACATTTTGATTGTGCACAAGGTATATTTGGTCTTGTCATTTTTCTTATTGTATGACTGAAACATTGTACAGTATGAAGCATGTCAATGGAAGGCACTATTAAATGTTAAAATGTCCAGGTACCTTTATAAATCGGACATTTATTTAAGTTAATTTGTACTCTTTTAAAATTAATTGTGAACTATTCTGTTCAATTAGTGTCCTAGCATAAGTGGTGTTTGTTTGCTTAAAATAATTAGATGTAAAGGACATGTAGGTACATACATGCACGTGTACAGTTGTAAATGAAGTAAGATTAACAAATGAGATTAGGTAGTGATAATTAAACAATACCTCCCTCACCACGTGAGGTGATATTTGAATAATGTCAAAATGTGCAAATATCAAGTTAAATAGTTGTGAATTTCTTAAATTTGGAATTATCTTCTATGCAATTATTCTCTTATTGTTCATTTTGCATCAGTTTGTGTCTGTGCACATTGAATGTTTTTTCTACATGGACTGTGCATGGTAACTAATAATTGGCAATCTGAAGTCTTCTTTCTCTACTCATGTACCATGTAGTTGTGTGTGTTCATTTTACCACATATTGTTTATGAAATAAAGTATTTGTTTGTGTTACACTTCCTGTCTGTTTTCAGTATTTTATGGTATGTATTTTAGGGTTTTTGTTATTTCTAGATACATTAGCTAAATTCACCGAGTCTGTCTTGTGAAATGTTTGTTTTTATCTTTTGCCCATGCCACTGGCATGGTATCCTAGTATCCCTGCACCCCTCCAGTATCATTTGTCTACACCCCCATCTATCCACCATGAATGACTGAATTACATTTGAACACGTAGAATAATGTATGGCTTTCAATATCCTATAGAAACCTCGGCCTCTCTGCAAAATATATACATACAGCCTCCCTCTTTTTACTTTCTTTTCTGTATGTCTTTTTATTCAGTCGTCGTTTTAGTTTTGTCTTCCTTGTGTTATTGTCCTTGCTTATGATTTGTGTGTGTCTCAGAGTAATATACAAGACAGGCAGCCAAATAAACAGCATCAATGTGTACAACAGTACCTGATCTTTCTTTAAATTCTGAGAATTTTCATGAAGCTTGTATAATCTATGCAATATCTTGCAATGACAAAATCACCTTCAAGCTTCCGTTGAACCACTTCATGAATATTGGTGCAAAACAAAATAACCTTGAACTTTGTACCGAGTCCATTAATCACAGTATGTACATTTTTAGGTCCAGATGTTGCTCTTTAATTCTCTTGGTTGGTTAAGGAAATTGTAATGTAAGGGTCCTCTTTCTTGAAACTGAAACCTGTGGAAAATAGTTTAACTTGTTACATTGAAGCATAGAGAAAGGTCCTTTCTATATGATTGAATCAATAGCTCCAAGTATTATGTGGTGGTAGTGCCAAAAGATCATTATAATGGGGATTTCCTGTCATTTAAGGAAGTTGTGTATTGCAATTCTTGTAATCTGATTGAAATCCTTCTGGTTTCACTATCACTTTTGGGAGAGTTAACCTTGTTGACTTCAAAGTACAGGAAATGCTCCAGGTAATCATTGGTTAGCTGTGTAAGGGTGCAAGCCAGTTAATATCTAGGAAACGCTCCAGAGCCATTTGGGTAGAAGTGTTCAAAGACTTTTGCTGACCACTTTATATGCAGGAAATGCTCCAGATAATCACTGGCCGTACGAACATATATAACTGTATTCAGTTTATGTATAGGGATCACTCCAGATACACACTGGTTCATGACTTTCACGCAAGTAAAACAGATTTTCAGTTCATGTAGGAAATGCTCCAGATTACAATTGGTTCAAGGTAAATTAGTATGCAAAATTGGATGAAGTTGAGAGGTTCACGATAGGGCTTTGAGTAAAGTTTGGTAAACTTATTGTGGTTGGGTTGTGTACAGTTTTAAGTACTATCTATTAGTTAGTACTTTTGCTTGTTATAAAGTAAGTTCTGTTTTTGTATTTGCTAAAGATAGGTTCTTTAACGCCAATACCCCAAGTCCATTAATGTCTGGTGAAAGTATTGGTATTCTTGCGTATGAAACACAAACAAAGCTTTTGACAGCAGTGAACACATTGTGGACAAGCCCATCAGCTACATCTGGCAACTTAAACAAAGGGAGAGGTAAACACAAACTGAAGCTTGCAACAGCAGTTATCACATTGTGGTCAAGCACATCAACTACATCCTGTGTTTTTAAGAATCCAAGAGAGAGGCAAACACAAACTAAAGCTTGCAATGGAAAGGAGCACATTGTGGGCAAGCACATCAACTACATCCTACACTTCAAGCTCAAGAGAGAGGCAAACACAAACTAAAGATTGCAACAACAGTGAGAACATTGTGGGCAAGCACATCAACTACATCCTGCAACTTTAACAACTCAAGAGAGAGGCAAACACAAACTAAAGATTGCAATGGAAAGGAGCACATTGTGGGCAAGCACATCAACTACATCCTACACTTCAAGCTCAAGAGAGAGGCAAACACAAACTAAAGATTGCAACAACAGTGAGAACATTGTGGGCAAGCACATCAACTACATCCTGCAACTTTAACTCAAGAGAGAGACAAACACAAACTAAAGATTGCAACAACAGTTATCACACTGTGGGCGAGCACATCAACTACGTCCTGCAACTTTAACTCAAGAGAGAGGCAAACACAAACTAAAGATTGCAACAATAGTGAGCACATTGTGGGCAAGCACATCAACTACATCCTGCAACTTTAACTCAAGAGAGAGACAAACACAAACTAAAGATTGCAACAACAGTGAGAACATTGTGGGCAAGCACATCAACTACGTCCTGCAACTTTAACTCAAGAGAGAGGCAAACACAAACTAAAGATTGCAACAATAGTGAGAACATTGTGGGCAAGCACATCAACTACATCCTGCAACTTTAACTCAAGAGACAGGCAAACACAAACGAACGCTTGCAACAATAGTAAGCACATTGTGGGCAAGCACATCAACTACATCCTGTAACTTTAACAACTCAAGAGAGAGGGAGGCAAACACAAACCAACGCTTGCAACAATAGTGAGCACATTGTGGGCAAGCACATCAACTACATCCTGTAACTTTAACAACTTAAGAGAGAGGCAAACACAAACTAAAGATTGCAACAATAGTGAGCACATGATGGGCAAGCACATCAACTACATCCTGTAACTTTAACAACTCAAGAGAGAGGGAGGCAAACACAAACTAACGCTTGCAACAGCAGTGAGCACATTGTGGGCAAGCACATCAACTACATCCTGTAACTTTAACAACTCAAGAGAGAGGCAAACACAAACTAAAGCTTGTAACAGCAGCAAATACTACTTGGCCCAGATGTTAAATGTCAACTATGTTTATCTACTACTAACACAAGTGGTCATAAGTTTTCTTACAGCAAAGCAGTTCAGGGAAGCAGACATGATACTTATCTGGCCCTTGAACAGCTTTTCATATATTCACAAGGCAACATTAGCCAATAATTGTTTAACTCATTTTAACCTTTCTATTGCATTAACATGGTTGTAAGTGTATCACAAGCTTATTTACTTTATATTTACAGTATCAACTATGGAAGACAGCAAAGTCAAACAATTTGGAAGTAAATGAAGAAAGCCCCGACAAGAAGCGTAAATCATTACTACCATGGATAAATCGAGGTAAAAACCAAAGCAGCTAAAAAAGTTTGTATCCAAGAAAAGAAAGTTTTCTTGTTGACAAAGTTTTCCCGTTGTGTTGAAGTATGTATTACATGTAGGAATATGTCATCAATTACTCAAAGGCATCGTACACGTTTGGTAATTGTCAAAGACCAGTGTTCTCATTTGGTGTATCCCAACATATGCATAAAATAACAAGCCTGTGGAAATTTAGGCTCAATTGGTCATCGAAGTTGCAAAAAAATGATGAAAGAAAAAACACCCTTGTTGTACAAATTTGTGTGCTTTCAGATAGGAATAAAAACTTCATGCAAGAAGTGTTTATTATTTTAGTGAGAAATTACCTCTTTCTCAAAAACTACGTTACTTCAGAGGGAGTCGTTTCTCACGAAGTTTTATACTATCAACAGCTCTCCGTTGCTTGTTACCAAGTAAGTTTTTATGCTAATATATATTTTGAGTAATTACCAAACGTGTACGATGCCTTTAAACAGCCAACTACACCTTACATTTAAATTCTATCATCAGAGATGTTAACAATGTGCAGTGTACAATTATGGCATTACTTCTCAGAAATTACAAAGAACTTGCAGTGTGTTTTGCAGTTTAAATGCATTTACTTTAGTTTTACGAAAATCTTTGTAAAACTGTTTCTATGTTCCTGTAATCTGTTAATATTTGTGATTACTTAATGGTTGAAGTAAATTGTGGTGAATAAGTATGACTGCTTGGTGATAGTTGTTGAGAGTACGAATTGTACACAAATTTATGAATAACGTTTTTTCCCTGCTAACAAAGACACACTTCCCAAGCTCACATGAACTTCAAACTTCACAAAAAAATAGTTAGATTTTCACTAGTAGATAAAACTGCTGAAGTGATGCCATGATGATGTCATCAGGTGGGGAATTACATCAGATCAAAGTTTATTATTTCAAAATATGTTCACAATTTTATCAGGAAAAACACACACACAAACACGTGTGTAAAACACCGGCAATAGTGGACCCTTCTTTGTTCAACTCTTTGTGTTAGCAACCGTGGACCACAATGTTTTCCTTTGTGAAAGCAACCGTGGACCTATTGTCCCTTTTTGTATAGGTCCATTTGCTATCAGGATACCTACCCACAAACACACACGTTTGTGAATCCCGTAAATCGAGAACTTCTCTTTGTTCTCCAATTGTTTGGACTTAGTTTTTTAGCAACGTCTCCTTTGGTTTTGTACACGAAAACGAGGCGAGGACGTCCTCGCTCTGTCAAACCCCCGGATCCCTTTTGTTAAAGTCCTTGGTTTCAAGGGGTAGACACGCTCAAACACACGCACCTGAAGACACTGGAATCAAAACAGTAGTGACGGTAGTGACGTCATTATCTGCAACAGCGTCCTCTTGTGACAAGTTTTAAAATGTACAATTTTGCTGAAAACTCGTGGCAAATTCAAAAAAGTTTAGAATTTAGCACATACAAATTTCAATGTCTGGATAAGAAATTAGCTAATGACCTCATGGGATTTTCAAATAAGGCTTAATCAAAGAGTATTATTTCAACAATTTAAATCTTTTGAAACACAGCTATTATGATCTCTGCATCATGTGTGAAAGTTTGATTTTTGAAGTTCTTTATATTATTTGTAAATGACCTGATGTTACCTCACTTTCTATCCAAACCGGAAGTTCGAAAAGAATTTATATTATAAAAGCTCCATTTAATTATTTTATGTTCATATATTTTTGTTGATTTAACTTTTGATAGATCAAATAACTTTTTTAATTACCATCATGCCGAACACATAGTTTTTGTAACCAAACAACAAAAAACTTTTTTCTTGTTTATTTTGTTTTTTTGTTTTTTTTTCACTTGGGGGGGGGGGGGCGGTAACAGAAGTACATGAAAAGCATCGCTTCTATTAACATATTTGTGTTATTTATTCCAGCTAAGACTACAAGGAAAGTAAGCAAAGATGTGGATACAGCTAAAGAATCAGGTATGTAGTCTTGACTTGGGCTTGGATTTGGGCTATTGATTTGAATTGGTATTTATTCTGTACTCTGGGTAGGTCCTGAAAGCACCAGGCTTGTGTTCTGGACTATATTTTAACACTCTTTTATCATTTTTATTATGTTCATTATACAAGAAAGTTTGTGTCCTAGAAACATTATTTGAGACTTTGTTTTGTTTTTATAATCCTTTTTATTTTGTTTTTAACTCATTTCCATGAGAAGACACAAAAGGTAAAACATCAGTAGGCGATGGAAATCTGTCAACAGTCTCAAGCATGAATGGAAAGGTACAGTTACATTCCCTTCATGTTTTATTCATTTTCTTTATCTGTTTTCCTTGCTGAAGCTTTTGTGATTGTACACATGACTTTTAATTGATTTATGAAGGCTCTGCATTACTGTTCATTGAGAAAGGATAATGAGTTCATATTTCATGGTCATATTTTCATGGTCACTGATATGGTAAACATTTTCTATTTTATAAATACATGTGGACATGACACTTTTTGGGGCTAAAATTGCTGGTCTCAATTGCTTCTACTTATTTTTGTTTTTATTTTCTTCTGGTAATTAAATTTGCTCATTTTAGAAGTATGCATTTAAATATTTTAATGACATTGTAACTTCCACAATTGAACATTTGTTAGTCCCAGAGTAATACAAACCGTCATATTTAATGGATGAATAACCTGAACATTATGGGAATCGTCAAGTTTTTTTGTTTTTATTCTTTGAACCTGCTTTATTTGTTGCCAGTCTATACCCGTTGAGGGTACGTGTCGTCTTGTTTTCCCAAACAATGATGTGGTAGTGCTACCAGCAAGAGCAGGCTTTACCGTGCGTGATATACTAACACCTCATCTTCAAGTACGACAACTCAGTTTTCAGTCAGTTGAGGCATTCCTTACAGATTCCAAAGAGGTTAGTGATTAGTGCTAATTAAGCCAAGTGGTTACTCTGTATTTACCAAGACAGTAGGCTAAATAAATTTGTCAACTATGTGAACATAATTTAATATATTGATTGAGATTGTTGCTTTTTTATGAAAACTGAATAATTTTTTATTTAGCAATTACTACTTTTCTGTATACATGGTGTATGTATGTAATAAATGACCAAGATATCACTAATTTTTAGAAGATGGTAAACTTTAATGGAATTGTGACAATTTTAGTGTACTTGGTATTTTAACAGTTTTATGACTTTCCCATCATTTTTAACAGTCTTATCCCAAAGGAAGGAAAAAGGTATAATGATATTGTTGTATTTGTCATTTTCTTTACTAGACTGTGCTTAGTGGCATGCTTATCAATGGCATATTTGGCTTTTTGTCTATCATATTATATTAAATTACTATGCTATTGGTGGATGATTTTCACACGGAAATCTTAAATTCAATGGCGAGTTTTCAGTGCTGATAACTTTCAAAGAAATATTATTTGAGGTCTGACAGGCTAGATGAGCATGAAGGATTTATCCAGGGTTCAATTTTGCTGCTCTTTGCATATTGTTCTTTTATCATTAAGTTTACACATTACCTGCATGCTTCATTATTTTCTGTTTCTTTTTGTTCCTCGGCTCGCTTTTTAAGTTGCAATCTGCTTGCTTTTATTTTATGTCATGAACATAAATGAAGTATTGGTACATAATTGTTTGGTGAAATCACGCAATGGAAATAATGGTAGTGTAAATATTGGTTACATCATGATTTGAAAGTGATTAAATTTAGTTTAGAGGTTGCTTCACATTGAATCATTTCATGTACGAACTCAACTTGCTTGTGAAAGTCCAAATCTGTAAATAAAATTTGTATTTGCATGAAGAAAAAAATGCTTATTGACAAATTACCTGTGGAAAAGAATATATACTTTTGTACAAGGATTGTTTTGTTAATGTTATGAGTAAATTACTTAAATTTGATCTGCTGTTGTTTGATGAGTGACAGTCAACATTGTAGAAAAAAACCCTGTAGCCTCTGTATTAAAAAAGAACAACACTAGCCCTTCCAGTTATGGATTATTACATTGAGGTGTTTAATTTGAGACAGTGGTCGGTTCATGAATATCAATCACATCCATTTTTCCAGATGGCATTGCATGTAATCCATGCTGACAATGAGAATGCACTGATGGACATAGCCTCTTGTCATTGCAAAAATAACCTGTATCTTCCTATTTCCTACTAGTAATGCAACACAATATTTTCTTGTACCAATGATGCAGTGAGAAGCAAACAAAATGCCTCTTATTTTGAAACTAATATTTCTACTGCCATTGTAATATATTATCATTGACGTTTTAGTCAGTGTGACAGGTATGTATGCCTATACACTTAAAGGGAAATTATTCACCTACATCATCTTCACCACTTGTTCATAAAATACCTCATGCATTTACAATTTGCCACAATACCATACATATAATGTATCAGTTAATTTATAAAGGCGGTATTTATTGAAGTCAAAATTTTGTTTGTTCTGTTGACAGATTGTTGATTTTAAGCAAGACATGAGTGGCATGGCAGGTGCTGAAATAGTTGTTGAGCAACGAGTGGTTTTCAAGTAAGTTTGTGTACATTGAGTTATTCCAAAGTTAAAAATTGCAGAAACAATCTTAGGGATGTGCATTTACGTTTATTTTCCTAAACAATTAATCGTAACTTGTGACTGCCATTTAACCATTTCTACTGATTTCAATTCAAATTAAGAGTTTCAAACCAAATTGAGAATCGGAACTATGGTGAAGGGTACCCACTATCATCAGTGCTAGATTTTTTGTTTTCTATTTTGTGTGTGTCATTTGAACCACCTGTACAAGGAGCAGATGTAAACACACTTTCCAGGATTAAAACCCTATAAACACTATACCCAGTCTTCCAGGTCACAGAACCACAAACCACAGTGTGGGGGCACATCCCTTGTGTACCAGTGAAGTGTTTTCTGGTAGAAAGCTAAATTGTAGGGGATTGATAATAATGTGTTACAAATTGTAGGAGATTTAAGATAAGACACATTCCGACCAACAAAAGAGATGTAAATCATTCTCCCTGGATAGTGTCTGGGGCTAACATTTTAAAGAAAAGGAGGGTCTCATTTTTTGTTTACTGTCCACTTTGTTTAAAAGTTAAGGAAATTTGGAAGCAAATTTCAAGGTTTTTTTGTTTTCGTTTGAACGGTAAAATGTCCTAACCCTAAAACAAATGCAGTTGTGGAGATATTACTTTTCTATCACTGCACCAAGGATATGGAATCATCTTCCTCAGAACATCAGACAATCTCCTACAATAGCCATTTTCAATACTTTGCTTAAATCTTACTTTTGTTCAAAAGCTTTCTGTATGGCGCTATGAGCAACAGCCGTCAAATTGGGGCATTAAAAATAACATGTTTAACGATTGATTGATTGACTGAGGTAACAATTTGAGAGAATGTAAAAACACATTTTAATCTCAGACGGATTTTCTTTTGTCTAAACAAAATAGACAGTAGAGTAAGAACTTTAACCTTTGGAAAACACTGACGCAACATGCTGAGGTACAGACAAGTTACTTCATAGGTTTAATTACTGAACTTATTTAGCCTATTGCAAGGAGCTGATAAACCTTTAGACTTTTAGAGTATGATAAAACTAGTAATGTAGCCTTATACACTTTATGCCTAACTGATTAATTTCTGCTCTGTTTTACAAGACTAACACTAACTGTTTTTGCTAATCGATTCATTTTTACTTAAAGGATTGAGCTACCAAGTCACAGAGTAATTGGAGTCAAGTCTAAACCATGTAAGAAGCTGATTGAGGTTTTACGGCCAGTTACCTACAAGTACAACCTTCAACTCGATGCTCTAGTTGTACATCTGGTAACTACTTTCTTTTACTTGATGTACTACATGCATAATGAAATGTTTCCTTGTCACATGCATGTAATATCTACTTCACACAATATCAAATCAGTTCATTAGAGGTTGAGATGAGTCGGGAAGATGTTTAAGTCACCTAATTTTTAAACATAATCTACATAATAGGATTTTAAGTCTCTCAAACATTTCAAAAGTAAAATATTACTAGAATGATACAAACAAAATTAAACTTGTCCTGGTTTGACAGTCACATTGTAAAGACTTGTATATTATCTGTGTTTATTCCCCTGCCCCTTGTTATATAGATTAACTAGTAATCAATTGTTAATTTGAAAAATTTAAAATATTGCTTAATAAGTTAAAACTATATATATATATATATTTTTTTCTCAGAGTAATTCCCCAGTACCTTTTGACTTGGATATAACAGTCGCATCTTTGGATGGTCAGAGGGTATTGATTGAGACTCTGGAGCAGTATGGTGGTGAGTAAAGGTCCAAATAAGCTGTAAATACCAATCAGAATCATAGAAAACAGCTACTTGAAATAACAAATCTAGATTTTTCACCGAGACAACACTGTAGAGATAGAAATATTTAATCACTTGGAGATTGTTCCATTGTCAGATGATTCACATTTTGCACACATGCAATATCATTAGGAAAATTGCCTTTCTGGCAAAATACTTTCTTTATCAGGTATTAATAAATACTTTTGAAAACAGATTTTGTAATTACCAATGACTTAGTTGCTTCATTTCATTCTGTTTATTACAGAACAAAGTGTTCTAAAGACTGATATTTTATTTGCAGCTGGACATTACAATGCCCAGGCCAGAGTAGACCCAAGTACAACAGATGCTGCTGCTTCTCCAATTCACAAGTCGGCATCTGCAGAGAGCTTCGTTCAAAACAGTCAAGCAAGAATATCACAGGCTGTTCATCTTCAACGACGGTTTTCAGAGGTGGGTTTATTGTCTATAATCATGTGGGTTTTTGGGGGTTATTTTCTGATGGACATACACAATGTAGTGGCCTATCAGATAAGAAGTTAACTCAAGACAACTTTAAAAGGTTGTAGTTTACAATGACCCTGTCTGCAACTTTCCATAATATTTTTCTACTTTATTTCCAGAATGGTGGAAATTTGAAAGAAGTAGGTTCAGCAAGTTCAGCAGGTCAAGCAGTAACCTTGAGACCAAGTAACTCAGAAACCTCAGTGTCCAGGAGACGTTCTCAGAACAGACAATACAGAATTACAAACCATGATGCAGAAGGTAAGGCAGATTGACGACTCACAACACCTGACTCTTCGACAAAATGTTTATTAACTACTCTCTACAATCAAAAACACTATGAAAATGTTTTGTAAATGATGTGACACTACACACAGCGCACCTGGTGGGGGTCCCTAAATAAGTGGAACATTTGTATCCACAATGTTTCATGTGCGGAGTGAACACCACAAGGTGTGATAAAAGAAACAATAAATTAACATGTGTGTGTGTGAAGAGCTATCTATTATTGAGTACAGAAGTAAGGGTCTGATGTTGGGATTTTGACCAATCTAAACATTTTCTCTAAACCTTTAGTTTTCACATGTGTTTTTACATGTTAAACTTGAACAAGTGAACTTTGCATTTTTTATTCTATATTTGAAGGTTTTTTTATGAATGTTAAAAATGGCAGTGTATTTAAGTTTGTATATCGGTGACATTATTTCTGACAAGAAAATAATTTACATGTGGGGGATGATGAATAAATTTAACTGATTTGACACATTTGACTTTACCAAAGGAATAAGCATGTTTTGACTTAATTAATTAGATTTTGTGTACAAAACCATTGGGCCTGTCGCTTAAGTTAATCTCAAGTCATAACAATGGAAGAACAAGATAATTCTTTTGCTGATTTTTTCACTGTGTGACTTTGTGTCCGGTGTGTACATGAATCCTAGTAAGATTTGAAGACTATTTTATTATTATTTATTATAAGTGTTATAAGTGCCTTGTTAACTCTTGTAAGTATTGTCGTTGTTCGCATTTGTTATTGGGGTGTAGGTCAAATATTTTAAGCATCAACATTCAACATGTTCAACAAAAATCATTCTTTGCAGTGGTATCTCTGGTCAAACCTTTAACTTGTTTCCTTATTGTTTCTTTACAGAATTGTACACTATGCTGTCCAAGGCCCAACGCCGCAGGATGGATGACCAACGTGGTCTTACCATTCGGAACTTGGAACTTCCAGACTTCTTAAAGAAACCGAACAAAGAAGCACAAAATCATAGGTCCAAGAGTTCCCTTGGTGTTCCTTATCAGTTTAGTACACCAGAATTCCTACACAGTTATGAGTCTATACACTCTGCAGATAAAAAGCCGAGTTTTCAAGATAAGGCTGTGAGGTGTAAATCAACACCACCAACAACAAATCCCATTGACACTGGGTTTAGGGAAGGAATCATCCCATCACATTCACAAGCTGAGGAAGTGTTTGGCTGTAGAGGGCGCTACAGTGATATCACACCACAGACATTTAATGAATCAATGACGGCAATGGCTAGTGATGCATATGGCTATGATGAAAGTGATATAGACATGATGGGCAGTAATTATGGTTTTAATGATTCATCATTATTTTATAATGGTAATGTGCAAACAAAACAGAGTGCTAAGTTAAGTCCACGTGCCTATCCAACTGATCCATTTGTTTACCATTTGGATGATGAAAGTGCTAAACCAAGAGGGTATTCTCTAGAAATATATGATCCTAATGTGAATGAAGAGCTATGTGATGAAAAAGTGTTTGATTTGGATCAAACATTAACTAAGTCAGTAGCAGAACATGACTCGATCCTTCCTCCTCCTCCAGATGAGTTAGACCGGACTCTGCAACTTGAAGAAGCAAATTATTCTCCTCCACCATCTTTGGCAAAGAATGAACCAGATCAGAAGAGTGATTTCAGTAACTTGATGTTTTCCTTGCCAGATAGCATTGGCACCATTCAAGGGAGCACACTTCCAGGCCATTATACAGACTTGTCTCATCAACCATTAACAGACATTGATTCTGTTGACTTTAGTAGCAACCCACCATCCCCTGGACCTCCTTCACCTTCCACTCATGATCTTGTCATGACTCCAAATATGGAAGAAAACATAAATGAGCTTTCTCAAGGGCCTTTTGCTAACATGTCGTACAAGTTCCAACAAGAGTCTACTTCAGTATGTGAAAGACCAGACGTTATTGAGTCATTGCACAAACCAGAGAAGTTCAACCCATACATACAACCGTTCATACAACAAAATACTTCTACAAATAGCCCTTTGCCATACAGTACCTTACATCATACACATGATAAGACATCAAAGCATGGTACCTCAGAAGCCACTGTCTCATGTTATGATTCTGCTCGACCAAATTTAATTCAGCAAGGTACCCCACAGTATAACTTAGAACATCCTACTTCCCAACAAAATACTTCAAAATACGCTATCTCACATATGAGTCATGGTGTTGATCAAGGCATCTCTCATCAACCAGTCCAGCAGATGCCTTCTGTTCAAAGTACATGCAACCAAACAATTTCCCAGGAAGATGTTTGTAACTCCAGCACCAGCCAAAGCAGAATGGTTGCAAACCTTCACTGGAAGGATGGCAGTGGTGTACAGCAACAGAAAATTGATCGTGAAAAGTGGGAGAAAGTTGTCAAGGATGGGCGCACAATGCGTGCAACCTTTGTATAAAATGTCTGCAGTCTTTGAAGGAATTATAGTACAATGTATATTTCGCACAGCAATTTATAATGAAACAAATGCAGATTAGATTATATTTTTGTACATAAACTTAACTTTTTTCTTTTAGTTTCTCCCATTATTTATTGATATTTCTTTTCCAATAATTATAATGTGACATGACATACATGTACATTTCACATTCATTATGAAATTTAAGGAGTATGTTATCTTATGTCTAGCTTTTGCCATACCAAACACTATCTGCTTTTGCCATACCAAACACTATCTGCTTTTGCCATACCAAACACTATCTGCTTTTGCCATACCAAACACTATCTGCTTTTGCCATACCAAACACTATCTGCTTTTGCCATACCAAACACTATCTGCTTTTGCCATACCAAACACTATCTGCTTTTGCCATACCAAACACTATCTGCTTTTGCCATACCAAACACTATCTGTTCATGTATAGAAAACAATGCACTGAATTAAAATTGGTGCTGGTAACCCTTAAATTATTTAAACAGTCTTGAGATAAAAAGGATTTTAAAAGGTAATTTTTTATCCAATTTAATTATTACAAGGGGAATAACAAAAATGCTGCTTTGATGTTGACTTTGAATCATAATTACCTTGAACATTTCATTGTTAGAAGTTTATTTGAAAACTTTACTACCAATAAGTGCTCTGACACTCTTTCATTCAGTCTCACCTATTATTTAAGTTGATACAGGTGTATGAACTTTTCATCTTAAAACACATGAGGGACAAATTTGTTATCAAGAATTAAGGATGTAACCCATCGATTCACTTTGTTGTTATATTTTAAGATTGTAGTACATATACTGAGATGTTGTAAACTATTGGGTTTGGTAACACAATTTAGCTTTACTGTATATAAAGTTATAATGATAAATCCTTACATTTATTCCTGGTAACCCTGTATTTATTTGTAACGCTAAGTTCTGTGTAAAAGAACACCTGAAAACTTTTTAGTATAAAGAAAGATTAATTTTTTAATTTTTATTTATTTTTATGTCACTAACTTATATCGCCAGCCACTTCGATTAGACCATGATGATTATGGTGATTTATTCCATTATTTGAAGTTTTATTTGTAAGAGAAACAATGGTATCAAGATGTTACCTTGAGAACAATTAAATTAACCCAGTCTTTTTGCTGGATATGGAAATTTGTATTCATGAAATTTTTTCCACAATTCTACCTTAAATAATTTCTTTGCATTCTCCCTTGTAAATTGTGTAGGAAGTTAGTTGAACAGCTAGCAGTATTTGAAAACTGTAAAATAAGGATCTAACTAATTGTGTGGTGTTGGTTGACTAATCTGTAATGTAGTAGAGGATACAAAGATGCATAGACAGCATAATGTATTCAGTAAACCATGTCAAGAACTTCTAAGTTTCATATCATGGTGTGGACAAGCAAATCGTATTCATTCAGAGTAATTCATAATCTTAATAATCAAGATTTATCTTAATGTTGGCGGAATACTACGCGCTTAAGTTCAAATTGAGACATGGATGGTTTCAGACCAGTTGAGATTGTGGCTTATTGTACAAAGACTATAACTTCTCTTTACTGCTTCCATTCTAAGTTTGACCTGAAAGTGAAATCCAACCTGAATAGATAGATGCATAGAGCAAGGACAAGTACGATAGATTCTAGTCATGTATTCAGTATTGCAGTGAAATATTAAAGAAAACAAAATTTGTTTTTTCATCCATTTTATAAAAATGACATATCAACATATGCAGTGTAAATAATAGGTACGGTATATTGTTTGTAAAATTAAAAAAATTGTATCCAAAATAATTTTACAGCTAACCGTTATTGTGTGAGTTTACTGAGGGAAGGTAATTTTGTTTTAAGCAGATTTTGTATATGTGGATTTGAAAAATTACATACATGTAAAATTGTTAACAAGTGTACATTTGCTTTATACAAAACATTTAACTATGATTTTCTATTCGTTAGAGGTATAAGTTTTGTTTTTTATTCTGTGATTCAAATATTAAAAATAACATGTGCATTTTGAGGTGAATTTAAGACACGTTCAAACATGAAATTGGTTGTTCGCTTGTGCAAGGTTGTGGAGCATGTGCATGTAAACTTCGAGTTTATATTGCAGATTTATGCAGTCAGATGTACCTGTGTTTTGCTGTAGGATTGCTGCATTAGATTAAACAAAAAGTTTATTCCCACCTTTACGACAATCTCTCCAAAAATGAGATGAGAGAAGTTATATACATGTAGTTGCTTGACTAAAGATTATAAAGAATGAGAACTCTAGAATTTGTGTAAATAGCAATATTACAATATTTAAACGAGAATTATAATCAGTCTAATATAGCCAGCCAATGTATTTAATTGTTTTTTACCTTTAATCATACATATGTATATACAGCTAGTGTACAGTATTGTATAGATTGCTTGGTGTATGCTAGCTTGGGCTTTAAAGTTTCCGAGGTACATACATGTACAAGTGATATATTATTTCAACAATTGGTGGAGAAAACAAATGATTTTAAGATCATTGTAATCCAGGTAGTCCATTTTAATAAGTGTCTTATTTTGATATGATGTAGTTTGATAAATTGTTAAAGGAACGTTACAAAACTGGTAATTAAAATTTTCTTGAAGATCACAGATTTACATAAAACTTACACGGGCTATTTATGATGATAGTAGAAAACATCCCTAGAAATATTTCTGTCTGAAATGCCATATTTGATGAGAAATAAATAAAACTAATTTCCGATTGGAGTTTATCACTCATGAGCCTTTTATTCATGCATTGTATAACACATGCAAATGTGTAATCAGTTTTTCACTATTTTTTCGTGACCCAGATGGCCGATCGATCTCAAACTTCTACAGGTTTGTCAGTTTATGTATATGGTGGATTATATAAAGTGCTTACACTGTTAGCAAAAACCAATTCTGTAATGTTCCTTTAAGTTTAGTTTGTGTAAATCGCATTAAGGATCAAGGATTTCCTTTTAAATGGCTTACCTCTCACCACTTGTACCAAATTACTCCACAGAATCATTGCTTCCAAGTAATGTCATCATGACATGAATAGTTAGAATTAGTTTTATAAGCCAAGTACAAACAGATAACAGTCAGTTAATATCAGGACACTCGAGTCATATGATGTAGTTTAATAAATAATAATTTATTCAGAAAACATGACAAGAACATTAATGGCCAGGTTGAATTTAAATTTGTAAACTACAAAAATAAACCTTTATAACCAACATTTAATTATGGGACACATAAATAGTATAGGTTTTTCACAGTTATTTTCAGCAAATAAGCGGCCCACGTCACTTTTATTTTATTTCGCGCAAAAATGAAAGACCCTCATATCAGACATTCGATTTTTGTCAATGTGTAAGCAATTGGTCTTTTACCTCATGCGATCAAAAAAATAACCATTAAATTTAACATTTCACAGCAGCAGCTTTTCAGAAATCTCAACTTGTGCCTTGAATGCCTTATAAGTTTAATTGAATATCATGCTACATGTACATATATTCGCATGCCTCGAATTGAAATTGAATGACGGTTTCAACTGAAGACGCAAAATTGCTTTAATACAAATGCATAAAGTGAAATACACTGCTTTTTCCCCGAAAATAACTGGGAAATCTTATATTAAAAAAGTTTTTTACTTCATTTCCAAAGACACTGATGGCATGTTCCAATTTTTTTCATTGGTAAACAAAGTAATTTTTTGACTGAAATGTTGTCACATTAGAGCAAACATCATAAGATTAATTCCAGTGATCTATTTCAACACTACATGTATAATCAACAATTGCAAATGTTTTGTTTGTTTTGTGTGTTCTGATAATGTATAGACCCATTTGTATACATCTTACCAAAGGTCTTCAAATAAAAGTTCACAAAAATTAGTTTGATCAAGTGTAATTTGTTATTATAACAATAATATATAATAATAGTGGCTTCTTATATAGCGCAGAAATCCATCGCGCAGTGACACTCAAGGCGCTCAACAATTTGAAAAAACAAAGAAGAAAAAATATAGTAATTTGGAGTGTGAACAAATAGGTTTTGAGTAATTGTTTGAAAGAACTATCTGATGAGGCTTGACGGAGGGCAAGTGGAAGACTGTTTCAGAGAGTAGGGCCAGCATGGGAAAAAACTGCAGTCACCCCAAGAGCGTTTAGATCTGGGAACTTGAAGAAGGGAGGACTCTGACGACCTTGGTCTGCGTATACTATCAATAAAGTAGAGGAATTCTTTTTCAGTTTTTCCAATAGTTAGGCATGTACATGTACCTAATTGTTAGTATATGTGCTTTGAGGCATTGCACAGTGGAGTATGGATGTGGCAGAGCTGCCAACTCTCTCTGAATCTGCAGAAAGTTCCCTGAAAATAAACCAATCTTTCCATGTTCTGATGAACAAATTTAAAAATCTCCCTGATTATGAAAACTTCCTCCCCATTATGTTGAATGTAATTCTAAATATCTCCCTGATTGCAAGATGCAAATATTGGCAGTTCTGCTGTGGTTTTGGTTTACATTCTTTGCCGAGTATAAAATACTTCTGATTTAGCAGAAGTTCTAATCAGAGATTCCCAATAGGTAAAAATTAAATAAAGCTACGCTTGATGTAACAATTAAAACAATGTAGATTCACAGTTGAGGTAATTTGACAATGATAGAACATCCTAAACCCTATGTTAATTTAATATCATTAAAGGCAACGACCCCCCCCAAAATATATATATATATATTTAGATATATAAAGCTAAGGCCATCTCCTCTACAAATTATTTATATATATGTAGATATAAATAAATAAATATATAAATAAATAAATAAACATATAAATAAAATAAATACAAATTGTGTAATTTATCCGAAAGCCTCCATGCTATAAAAATGGTAATGGTATTGAGCATCCTGTAAAATTATTTTATCTGAAATACCCCTGTTGATTAGAAATCAATACAAGTATGTTACAAAAGTTGAATCTCCAAAGATCGCCTTCAAGCGACTTTTGGAGATTTAAATTAACATACATATACATACAGGCATTGTTATAGCGCCCCACATAGATCGGAGCGTTTACAAAAGCTGACATATAAATAAAGATACAAACAAATAATGCATCGATACAGGAGTTCAGTCCATGGTGTTCAGCCGTTTGTGAATGCTACGGTCAAAGATCTGATTGGTGGTCGCTGTCACCTCGCTAAACATGGATATAAACATTACAGTTTTTTGCTGTTTTCTCAGCCTGATACAATGATGTTTAATCAAACTGAGAAGGGGTTGGTTGTAGCATGACCTAACCCATTCCCAAACCAATGCAATAATTCAGAAGGTAGCAGGAAAGGGTTTTATGCCCCTCCCACCAAACAGCAGATCCCATATCCATCCCTTCCTTGATTCCGATCCCCTTCTTCCAGTTCATATTTTAGGGGAAGATATTACCATTTCTAAATTACACAAAGCCTTGTTTATCCTTTACTGTATTCATTCAGTTGTTGCATTGTTTTCTCTAAATCTTGTGTTTTTCTTGCAAGCATCTTGGCTACCAGCCTCTGATGAACCAGAGCCTCTGTCTTGTCATTGAGCTAAAATAGAAATATTAATAAATCAACAATATACCCAATATTCAACCCATTCAATCATTTCATGTTCTTGTACTTATTGGTCCGTCACAGAGTTAACCTCCATGGTCACAGTTTGGTGCAACAGAAGATACTACTTCATTAAGATTGAATATCAACATCACTCATGTGGGTTATGCTTAAGCCACAAAAGCCTCAGCAAAAGCAAGTTTGAAGTAGCACAGTTTTCACACATGCTCACACCCTGCACATGTGTTTTAATATTCGCTACCTTATGGAGACTGAGAACAAAACAAAAAAGGAAAAGAAAAGGTCTCCATCTTAGGGGAATTCTAAAGACGGGTGCTCCACTAGGAATGTTGTGTACAAAGTCTATGGGAGGATGTTTACTACACAGGGACAAAGGAAAGAACAAAAGGTGTCTCTGTACAAAATAAAATGGATGCACACACACACACACGTGTGTAAACACCGGCAATCGTGGACCCTCCTTTGTTCAACTCTTTGTGATAGCAAACGTGGACCACAATGTTTTCCTTTGTGATAGCAACCGTGAACCTATCATCACTTTTGTTATAGGTCCACGGTTTGAATGTGTAAACCTACCCACGCACACACACAAAAAACATTAACCTTACAGATCGGGTTTGTGGGGTCCTGCTATTTATTATTCCTTTTTCTAAAGAATTCCTCTGTGAGGTCCAAGTTGAAGAAAGGAAAAACTTTGTGGGGTCCATTTGTTCCATTGTGTAAAGGACCCCACATGGGCCCTTCCACAAGGTTTGGTGCATGTGTGTACAAATCATGCGCACACACACACACACACACCACACACCCTGCGCTAATGTTCACAACCTGCCCACATGCACAACACAGTCATCTGCAAGGTGCCAGATTGTTTAATGTTGTTGGGCATTCTAAGTAACAATTCGACAACGCATGAGGGGACTAAGCTTAATATATCATCTCTTTGTGAGAAAGACTTGACATCTGGTTTTAAAATTCAATCCAGTTATCAATGGTTGTATCCCATATGTGTAACTTACCAAGTCTGCCAAGGTACTAATCAAATCTGGTAGTGGCTGCGATGCTTGGACAGCAATGCTTCTATACCCTTCACCATCTTTGTAATTAGTGCTTTGTTGATAATCTTCAACATACTCATAGGCAACTCTTGATTCCTGGTGCTCATTGTTTTCTGCCAGTATAAAAAACAAAACAATATATAAATAAATTTACCATGTCATCATCTTACCACCCGATTATTATATTCCTTATTTATGAATCTAATGAATAACTGTAGCAGTTGAGGCTGCTGTTGCCTCTGAAGGACTGACAATTTTGCGAGGGTTCCCCTCAGTGTCTCATCAACCCTAGACGAGACCCTAGTCCCTTTGCATATTATTTGTAGTGTACGTTTTGATTGACTTCATACTTCAGCAAATGTGTGTAAAACACCACAGTAATACAGAATGTCATCATGTACATGTACCAATTGACTCTAACAAAAATCAACCTCTTGACTGAATTTGACTGATTTAGTACTGTACCCCCCTAAGTCACTTGTACTTTTGTACCCTTGCCCATGCGTATCAATCTGATTTAATACTGTACCCCCTAAGTCACTTGTACTTCTACCATGGCCCATGCCATACTTAGTGGGGTACAGTAATAAATCAGTCGTTGATAGGCATGGGCCATGGTAGAAGTACAAGTGACTTAGTGGGGTACAGTAATAAATCAGTCGTTGATATGCATGGGCCATGGTAGAAGTACAAGTGACTTAGGGGGGTACAGTAATAAATCAGTCGTAGATATGCATGGGCCATGGTAGAAGTACAAGTGACTTAGGGGGGGGGGGGTACAGTAATAAATCAGTCGTTGATATGCATGGGCCGTGGTAGAAGTACAAGTGACTTAGTGGGGTACAGTAATAAATCAGTCGTTGATATGCATGGGCCATGGTAGAAGTACAAGTGACTTAGGGGGGGTACAGTAATAAATCAGTCGTTGATATGCATGGGCCATGGTAGAAGTACAAGTGACTTAGGGGGGTACAGTACTAAATCAGTCGTTGATATGCATGGGCCATGGTAGAAGTACAAGTGACTTAGGGGGGTACAGTAATAAATCAGTCGTTGATATGCATGGGCCATGGTAGAAGTACAAGTGACTTAGGGGGGTACAGTAATAAATCAGTCGTTGATATGCATGGGCCATGGTAGAAGTACAAGTGACTTAGGGGGGGTACAGTACTAAATCAGTCATTGATACGCATGGGCCATGGTAGAAGTACAAGTGACTTAGGGGGGTACAGTACTAAATCAGTCGTTGATATGCATGAGCCATGGTAGAAGTACAAGTTACTTAGAGGGGTACAGTACTAAATCAGTCGTTGATATGCATGGGCCATGGTAGAAGTACAAGTTACTTAGAGGGGTACAGTACTAAATCAGTCATTGATACGCATGGGCCATGGTAGAAGTACAAGTGACTTAGGGGGGTACAGTACTAAATCAGTCGTTGATACGCATGGGCCATGGTAGAAGTACAAGTGACTTAGGGGGGGTACAGTACTAAATCAGTCGTTGATACGCATGAGCCATGGTAGAAGTACAAGTTACTTAGAGGGGTACAGTACTAAATCAGTCGTTGATATGCATGGGCCATGGTAGAAGTACAAGTTACTTAGAGGGGTACAGTACTAAATCAGTCATTGATACGCATGGGCCATGGTAGAAGTACAAGTGACTTAGGGGGGTACAGTACTAAATCAGTCGTTGATACGCATGGGCCATGGTAGAAGTACAAGTTACTTAGAGGGGTACAGTACTAAATCAGTCGTTGATATGCATGGGCCATGGTAGAAGTACAAGTTACTTAGAGGGGTACAGTACTAAATCAGTCATTGATACGCATGGGCCATGGTAGAAGTACAAGTGACTTAGGGGGGTACAGTACTAAATCAGTCGTTGATACGCATGGGCCATGGTAGAAGTACAAGTTACTTAGAGGGGTACAGTACTAAATCAGTCGTTGATATGCATGGGCCATGGTAGAAGTACAAGTTACTTAGAGGGGTACAGTACTAAATCAGTCATTGATACGCATGGGCCATGGTAGAAGTACAAGTGACTTAGGGGGGTACAGTACTAAATCAGTCGTTGATACGCATGGGCCATGGTAGAAGTACAAGTTACTTAGAGGGGTACAGTACTAAATCAGTCGTTGATATGCATGGGCCATGGTAGAAGTACAAGTGACTTAGGGGGGTACAGTACTAAATCAGTCGTTGATATGCATGGGCCATGGTAGAAGTACAAGTGACTTAGGGGGGTACAGTACTAAATCAGTCGTTGATATGCATGGGCCATGGTAGAAGTACAAGTTACTTAGAGGGGTACAGTACTAAATCAGTCATTGATACGCATGGGCCATGGTAGAAGTACAAGTGACTTAGGGGGGTACAGTAATAAATCAGTCGTTGATATGCATG
Source organism: Plazaster borealis (assembly GCA_021014325.1). Classification (NCBI taxonomy): domain Eukaryota; kingdom Metazoa; phylum Echinodermata; class Asteroidea; order Forcipulatida; family Labidiasteridae; genus Plazaster; species Plazaster borealis. The sequence goes on along the minus strand of CM037458.1, from coordinate 56,664 downwards.
GGCCATGGTAGAAGTACAAGTTACTTAGAGGGGTACAGTACTAAATCAGTCATTGATACGCATGGGCCATGGTAGAAGTACAAGTGACTTAGGGGGGTACAGTAATAAATCAGTCGTTGATATGCATGGGCCATGGTAGAAGTACAAGTTACTTAGGGGGGTACAGTAATAAATCAGTCGTTGATATGCATGAGCCATGAAGTACAAGTAACTTAGGGGGGTACAGTACTAAATCAGTCGTTGATATGCATGGGCCATGGTAGAAGTACAAGTGACTTAGAGGGGTACAGTACTAAATCAGTCATTGATACGCATGGGCCATGGTAGAAGTACAAGTGACTTAGGGGGGTACAGTACTAAATCAGTCATTGATACGCATGGGCCATGGTAGAAGTACAAGTGACTTAGGGGGGTACAGTACTAAATCAGTCGTTGATATGCATGGGCCATGGTAGAAGTACAAGTTACTTAGGGGGGGTACAGTACTAAATCAGTCATTGATATGCATGGGCCATGGTAGAAGTACAAGTGACTTAGGGGGGTACAGTACTAAATCAGTCATTGATACGCATGGGCCATGGTAGAAGTACAAGTTACTTAGAGGGGTACAGTACTAAATCAGTCGTTGATATGCATGGGCCATGGTAGAAGTACAAGTGACTTAGGGGCCAACAGTACTAAATCAGTCATTGATACGCATGGGCCATGGTAGAAGTACAAGTTACTTAGAGGGGTACAGTACTAAATCAGTCGTTGATATGCATGGGCCATGGTAGAAGTACAAGTGACTTAGGGGGGTACAGTACTAAATCAGTCATTGATACGCATGGGCCATGGTAGAAGTACAAGTTACTTAGAGGGGTACAGTACTAAATCAGTCGTTGATATGCATGGGCCATGGTAGAAGTACAAGTGACTTAGGGGGGTACAGTACTAAATCAGTCGTTGATATGCATGGGCCATGGTAGAAGTACAAGTGACTTAGGGGGGGTACAGTACTAAATCAGTCGTTGATATGCATGGGCCATGGTAGAAGTACAAGTTACTTAGAGGGGTACAGTACTAAATCAGTCATTGATACGCATGGGCCATGGTAGAAGTACAAGTTACTTAGAGGGGTACAGTACTAAATCAGTCATTGATACGCATGGGCCATGGTAGAAGTACAAGTGACTTAGGGGGGTACAGTACTAAATCAGTCGTTGATATGCATGGGCCATGGTAGAAGTACATGTGACTTGGGGGGGTACAGTACTAAATCAGTCGTTGATATGCATGGGCCATGGTAGAAGTACAAGTGACTTAGGGGGGTACAGTAATAAATCAGTCGTTGATATGCATGGGCCATGGTAGAAGTACAAGTGACCTAGGGGGGGGGGGGGGTTACAGTAATAAATCAGTCGTTGATATGCATGGGCCATGGTAGAAGTACAAGTGACCTGGGGGGGGGGGGTTACAGTACTAAATCAGTCGTTGATATGCCCCCCTAAGTCACTTGTACCTCTACCATGGCCCATGCATATCAACGACTGATTTAGTACTGTACCCCCCCTAAGTCACTTGTACTTCTACCATGGCCCATGCATATCAACGACTGATTTAGTACTGTACCCCCCCTAAGTCACTTGTACTTCTACCATGGCCCATGCATATCAACGACTGATTTAGTACTGTACCCCCCTAAGTCACTTGTACTTCTACCATGGCCCATGCATATCAATGACTGATTTAGTACTGTACCCCCCCTAAGTAACTTGTACTTCTACCATGGCCCATGCATATCAACGACTGATTTAGTACTGTACCCCCCTAAGTCACTTGTACTTCTACCATGGCCCATGCATATCAACGACTGATTTATTACTGTACCCCCCTAAGTCACTTGTACTTCTACCATGGCCCATGCATATCAACGACTGATTTAGTACTGTACCCCCCTAAGTCACTTGTACTTCTACCATGGCCCATGCGTATCAATGACTGATTTATTACTGTACCCCCCCCCTAAGTCACTTGTACTTCTACCATGGCCCATGCATATCAACGACTGATTTAGTACTGTACCCCCCTAAGTCACTTGTACTTCTACCATGGCCCATGCGTATCAATGACTGATTTAGTACTGTACCCCTCTAAGTAACTTGTACTTCTACCATGGCCCATGCATATCAACGACTGATTTAGTACTGTACCCCCCTAAGTTACTTGTACTTCTACCATGGCCCATGCATATCAACGACTGATTTAGTACTGTACCCCCCCAAGTCACTTGTACTTCTACCATGGCCCATGCATATCAACGACTGATTTAGTACTGTACCCCCCTAAGTCACTTGTACTTCTACCATGGCCCATGCGTATCAACGACTGATTTAGTACTGTACCCCCCCAAGTCACATGTACTTCTACCATGGCCCATGCGTACCAATGACTGATTTAGTACTGTACCCCCCTAAGTCACTTGTACTTCTACCACGGCTCATGCATATCAACGACTGATTTAGTACTGTACCCCTCTAAGTAACTTGTACTTCTACCATGGCCCATGCGTATCAACGACTGATTTATTACTGTACCCCCCCCCCCCCAAGTCACTTGTACTTCTACCATGGCCCATGCGTATCAACGACTGATTTAGTACTGTACCCCCCTAAGTCACTTGTACTTCTACCATGGCCCATGCGTATCAACGACTGATTTAGTACTGTACTCCCCCAAGTCACTTGTACTTCATGGCCCATGCATATCAACGACTGATTTAGTACTGTACCCCTCTAAGTAACTTGTACTTCATGGCCCATGCATATCAACGACTGATTTAGTACTGTACCCCCCCTAAGTCACTTGTACTTCTACCATGGCCCATGCGTATCAACGACTGATTTAGTACTGTACCCCCCCAAGTCACATGTACTTCTACCATGGCCCATGCGTACCAATGACTGATTTAGTACTCTACCCCCCTAAGTCACTTGTACTTCTACCACTGCCCATGCATATCAACGACTGATTTAGTACTGTACCCCTCTAAGTAACTTGTACTTCTACCATGGCCCATGCGTATCAACGACTGATTTAGTACTGTACCCCCCTAAGTTACTTGTACTTCTACCATGGCCCATGCATATCAATGACTGATTTAGTACTGTACCCCCCTAAGTCACTTGTACTTCTACCATGGCCCATGCGTATCAACCTTACCACTCTTGAAAAAGATATCTTAATGGATTCTGAACAATGCCTTGCCCCACCTTTGAGTTAAGATTGAAATCACCAGTGCTTATAGAGACCCCTTAAATGGATACAGAGGTAACTATAAGATCTTATTTTGTCTTACCATTCCCAGATGGATCATTTGTAAAACAACTGTGTTTTTTTCCACCTCCTCTTCTCTCATCCTGGCAAAGTGATGTTATCTTTTCACACAGTAAAATATTCTGGTCCAACTGATGATCAAAAGCTATACGGAACGAATCTGCCATCAGCCTTGTAGCGTCTAGGTTTTGTTGTAGTTGATCCATCTACATGTGGAAAGTAAAAACAACTTATAATAACTGCATGCAAACAACTGCTGAAGTGCCCAACTGCTTGATTTATTGAATGTTCATTTTTAAACCTACTACATGTAGACCTCAAGGGCAGGGTGGAAGGGGTAATGCCACTAATGTTGAAAATAATCTCATTCACCTCTCGCGATGCGAACGGTTCGAAGCTCCGTCATTGTCCCTGCAAATCAGTCTTTATTGTGCAACATACATTGTACAGTATGTGTAATCTGTGTGTACATGTACAGTACATTTGAACACGGTTTCTGTAGCTGTAGGCGACCAACCAATGACGCTGCCTGGACAAGTCTATTTTATTTGAGGGTGGTAATATTTTTAAATGTTGTAAATACACTGAATTTTTACACTGGAGAAAATTTGTAAATGGTTTTTTTGTGTTGGTAACTGCTTCAGTAATTAAATAATTAATAAACAGTGTACACTTAGCTTAAACAAAATTGTTTATCTATCTATTTAAGATGTGTACGTTGCCTCATAAACATAAATATTACCTACTGTAAATGCCCCAGTCAACCGAATGGTTCTCGGTTTTTTTAACAACAGTATCGCCTGTTTTAAATATTGAATGTACCTCAGACACAATTGCAAATGATTGCGCAATATCACTGCTCCCCCCCCCCACCCTCTTAAACAGCTTTAAAGGCATCGTACACGTTTGGTAATGACTCTGAAAATTTATGGCAATAAAAACTTACTTGGTAAGAAGTACAGCAGCTTTGGATAGTATAATGCATTTTGAGATACTTTTCACCTCGAAGGACTGCGGTTATTGAAAAATATATCACTTTTTATCCCCACAATATTTTTAATATTGAGATAATCTAATGCAGATTATTCTTCCTGCGTGGACATGACCGCTCCAGATTTTCGGCAATATCTCAAAAGCGCTACCACCTTTTGAAATGAAATTTTCTAGGGTTAGTTTTATGGTATATATCTACAACTATATAGGATTGAAACAAACAATAGGCTCCAATTACCAAATGTGTACGATGCCTTTAAAGGTTTATCATTGATATGTGATTTGCATGTTATCAACATTTCTCAGGCAAAGTCACAAGATAATAATAATACAACAGCACTTATGGAAACACAAACCAACACTAGAATCATTCTTAACATTGGCGATAACACCAGAAAAACAGACCTCATACTTAAGGATGTGTTTTTCTCTCTTGAGTCCAGCAGCTACTCTAGCACACCCACAAGGATCAGGTCTTGTGCCTCGACACAAACAAGCACCAAGCACAGCTAGTTCCTGTAAGGTGAATATACAGTGTACATGAAACAAAAGACCAATGTAACAGGCCTGCCTACCCACTCTACAAACTGCCCAGCATCAGCATTCATTTTGATGTGGGATAGACATGTGCTTGTCTCTTTGTCTGACCCTCGACCTTATTAGAGCCAGTGCATCACATCAAGCACAAAATGTACAAGTACTACAACACAGCAATCCATAATCCATATGCCCCAGCTTGTTGAATAGCATGTTTAGTTGGGCAATGAACTTCATTTTTTAAAGGGTATGACTTACATGTATTGGTAGATTACAACAATATGCACATGAAAAACAAATCATGTATTTGTATCACAGGAATGATCCCAAACCACAATTCATGCGAACATCTCTATACTAGAGAGGATAACTAAAGGTGTTTTTGTTTTCTAATTTCCACTGATGGATGATGAATACTAGATACATTCATTATCAGTACTGACCTGTGCCATGCAATTAGTTTCAGTGTCAAATAGATTACAAGACTTGTGGCAATTGTATCCTAAACGCTCCTTGACATCCATCATGGCAAGTAGTTCATCTCGTTCACGCTTTAGGCCTGGAATGATAAAAACTTGCATTTAAGAAAACTCATATTGAAAAAATTACACATCTTGTGTTTAAAGGGATTGTATACGTTTGGTTATTGGAACCCACTGTTTGTTTCAATCCTATAGTTGTAGAAATACCATAAAACTAACCTGTGAAAATTTCATTTCAAAAGGTGGTAGCGTTTTTGAGATATTGCCGAAAATCTGGAATGGTTATGTCCACGCAGGAAGAATAATCTCAATTGGATTACACAATCTGAAAAACGTTAACGCAGTAACGCTTCTTAGATTCAAATTTTTGGGGGATAAAAAGTTATATCTTTTTCTATAACCGCAGCACTTCAAAGTGAAAAGTTTCTCAAAATGCATTATACTTACCAAGTAAGTTTTTATTGCCATTAATTTTCAGAGTCATTACTAAAAGTATACAGACCCTTTAATGAGATTCTGTGAGGATTTCCTTACCTAAATTTTCTAGCTGTGCCATCCTAAGTTGTTCCGTATGTTCTTGTAGAGTTGTTTCAAGAGTTCTATTTTCCAAACAAACTCTAGTACAAGAAAAATAGGTCAACAGTTTATTTTTCAAAATACTTGTATTGAAACAACAACGATTTTTCCTTGTGCAGGTTCATATCAAACTGCATTAACTTGAACAACTGAAGAACTAAATTGCAAGACATCTATTAAAACAAGCACTTGAGAATTGCCTTTAGAACATTTCCTTCCTCCTTAGATGGTGACAAGATTTTCATGTACAAGTCAACTGAAACTATGTACTTTGCCATGTCAAATGAATACAACACAATGCAATGTACAAGTAAACTGAAGTTATGTACTTTGCCATGTCAAATGAATACAACACAATGCAATGTACAAGTAAACTGAAGTTATGTACTTTGCCATGTCAAATGAATACAACACAATGCAATGTGTACAAGTAAACTGAAGTTATGTACTTTGCCATGTCAAATGAATACAAAACAATGCAATGTACAAGTAGACTGAAGTTACATGTATGTACTTTGCCATGTCAAATGAATACAACACAATGCAATGTACAGGTAAACTGAAGTTATGTACTTTCCCATGTCAATTGACATGCAAATAACATTATGATACAGTGTGCCTATCTGAGCTTTATCTCTAATACGTGTTCAGTATAACATAGACTACATACATGAACTAAAAAAAAGTCCCTACCTGTCAAATCGTTCTGCCCATGTCTGTTGACTCATCATTGAACAATCTCTCGTGGCACTTAGATCAAATTGAAGACAATTAACCTCCTGTACAACAACAGCCAATTGAATAAAAACTCCATTTAAACCTTTTACTTTAACTTTTTGTTGCAGTAAGCAGAACAAATCATGGTTTTTGAGCAGTTTCATGAATGTATTTACTGTATGAATGGTCAATTGAAATGAGACCCCAATATCAGAGATTATCATGCATTGCAGTGTTTGTACATGTATCACCAAGTTTTCTAAAAGAGCCTTTCAGATTGAACATTTCTCATGTATGTTTTTCTGTCATTCAAACATTGCATTCATTAATATAAATCAGTTGTATCTTTGTATATTAACTCAAACTATGTTACCTGTTCCAGTGATGTCTTTACATATTTAGCTTCTTGGATTGACTTGGAATGTTCTTTGTTAATCATGATAGCCTGGGGGAAAAAATTACATCTTAAATCTTGAATCCATCATCATACTTCAAGAAGCAATTCCATAGAATACTTACGTGTAGAAGATTAAACTGAAGATGTGATATAAAGCAGGTGAAGAAATATTGCAGAAGTGGATAGGTTTAAAAGGATCGAAGTTTTGATACATTATTATTTTTATATAATTATTATTTTTATTTCATTTTATCACAGCATGCAAAAGAACAGTACTTACATGTGCAAACTACATGTGCAGCCACACCATTCACATGGTCACAACCGTCACAAGTGCAGGGTGATGGCAAAGAGAATAAAATACATACATGTAGTTTTAGTGTCCCATGTTCATCATGCTTAATGTTTTAAAAGCAACAATGATTGATACAAAAACTTAGTATAAATCTTTTTCATCTAACATCAACTTGTTTGTTTCATATGGGTATCAAGTTTATCTTGTTTTTGCCAATATTTAAACATGTTTGCAGTTACCTGTATATTGACCTTAAATTGACATACTGTACACAGGTACATGAATGTACAGACAGTTCACAGTCCCATGTACAATGTATCAGATCTGAATGTTAAATGTTATTTTGCATACATGTATGCAAGTGGGAACACTTTGAGAATTTCTTGCATGTTACACATACAAATGTGCACAATCTAAAGAGGTATTTTGTTACCCATCACACGATTTTAGATGGAAATGATTCTCAGGACAATTAATACCAGTATAAAATTATATCAAGCTTAAACATTCCATGTTAGTATTAAGTTACTGTTTGGGGTACATGAATGCAATGCTAGACACCGTGTACAGTATACCTTAAAGTGCATAGTACAGTATGTGCAAAGTTTACCTACATGTAACAGCTGTTTCACTACTGTTTCTCTCTTTATTGATTTGTTACTCATCACCAAATTTACCCACACAGAATACAATGGTCATGATGGTGCACACACACAGCACACAGACACACCAATAGGATGGAAGATGGACTGTAAATGTGCCCCTTTCATTGTGAATCCATACTGAACAGTAAATATAGACCTCCACAGTACAAACATTATACTAGTTCACCTTGCCCCTAATCTGCTATGTTTTGGGGTTGGATGTAGTTTTTATGTATGCAATTGCACTTATAATACAAGTTTTGTTTTTCAATACTTGAGTATTTGTATATTTTTCTAAATCTACAAAGGTCAAATTGTATCCCCATCAGCCCTGTTAGTACATTTGAATGTACACGTAACTAATGTCAAAATGTAACTTCCTTTCATAGTCATGACTTAAACCTAATGACATCCAAATTGTAAAGAATTCAACAATAAATGTATTCACCTGACTTTGCAGTATTTGAATGGCTCGATATTTACTGTTTAACTGTCTCTTTGTTGCTTTAAGATCACTCTTTAGCTCTGCCACTTCCTGTTCATAAATAATGTGAAAGAGTTTAGTCCCCAATAAACTAAGATTAAAACAAAAGACAAGACATATGAAAGTACAGTAAACCCATAGAGCTATATATATTGACAAGAGCGCTAACTTGCTCTGCGTTTAGAAGCCTCCCTGGGCGCAGACATGTTTGATGTGGTGCGTGACTACGGAACACACATGGCCGCGAAAATTTTGCATTCGGCGTGCGCGCTTACGTACGCGACTGCCCATTCGCGTACGTCCGCATTATGGGCCACTTCATAGCGCTGCCTAATGTTTGTGCTAATAAAAAATAAGGCCTCTCGTGAGAAATCAAAAAACGTTTAGGCATACGCACATTCTTTTCTATAATAGTAAGTACAACAACTTGGTTACCGGTAGACAGCTTTATGAAATTGGGCCCAGATTAGAACTAAAGCCTTGTTTGTGAGGATTCAATGCTTCTAGATGTCAAGGGGAAAAGAGCGAAATGTGCTTCAACGATACACAATATGCCGGCAAGAATGACGAACTAAAAAAAACACGTATACGTGCAAACGCGCCTTTTAAACATGACGCACATGACGCTCGCAGTTTGTACGCTCATCAGCAGATCATGCGTTCACATTTGCTGCATATTTGGTTCAATGACGCATAGAAAAGAACAAACGCACTATCATGCAAATAGCCGTACAATTGCCGTACAAAATTTCAAGCTTTTGTATTGGTTTGTACATAAACATGGATGCGCCCACACGGCATCAAAACCTAAGTGCGTGTATAACGGGGAGTTAGCGCTCTAGTCAATATATATAGCTCTATGAGTAAACCCCTTCCCAATGCCAAACCAACTACAGTCGGTGCAACAGTATAACACATTTGTTTATAGCAACATCAAAGATGATTAAACCGCACTTTCCAGTGTTCAATAAAAGAATAAAGTTCAACATAACATGAAGTGGTCATTGTTCAAATAGGTACATGTACATTTTGAGAGCCTTCTTAAAACCACCCAAGGATGGGGAGACAGAATGCACTGTGGAAGCTCATTCTAGAGAGTGGCACTGTGGAAGCTCATTCTAGAGAGTGGCACTGTGGAAGCTCATTCTAGAGAGTGTCGTCAGCATACATGTACATGAATTAACTAATAATAAGTTAACATTTACATTTACATCTCAGACTAAATTTAATACATTAGAGCAAAACTACATCTTAAGGACAATAAAGAATTAATGAAAGAAATGAAGGACGATTTACATAGGATTAAAAACAATATATAAAAGACTGGTCAGCAAAAATATATATTAAAAGGATTAAAAACAAATGTTTAAACTTTCAAAAACAAATAATTATACACATAGAAAGGATCACATAATAACAAAAATTGACATGGTATTGTAGAAAGTTTCAAAAAATATATAGAAAGGATACAAAAAGCATACAAGTGTACATGACCAACACTAAAGGATAAAATGTGTAGAATCAAAAGTCAATAATTATATTAAAGACCAAGACAAATATGTTGAACAGCACCCAGCATAAAGGACGTCATGGACGTAACTAGCTTTAATTACTTCTAGAAACTATAAGGCTCACGGGGGAGCCTTATTCTAGAAGTAAGCTTTAATAAGACACTAGCAGTAGCACTGACTGGGGTAGGACAACAGTCGCTGTCACATCAAAACTAAAGTAAACTGACCATGCACTCATCCCACTACCCCTGGCTAATTATAGTTCCTAGTAATAGTATACACATGTACCTCCTGTGCATGTGATGCCAACTCCGACCCAAAGATTACTTGTTCATCTGAGCTACACGAGTCAACCTTGTTGTCACCAGAACCTTATGGAATATAGAGACATGTGTTCATTAAGAAATTGCACATACCCTTCAACAATTTGTAGGATCTAACTAATTTTAAAGATCCAGATTTGTTATGATTATTAATGAAATGATGGAAAATAACAACAACTTTTCATAACAAATTTTCAACTCAAAATCTACTTTTCATAAACTTACGTACCCTCCCGTGTCCGGTTTTCGATGTACTATGCCTTTTTCTTTGAATTGAAAAAAAATAATGATGCCATATATCAACTGATGCCCTAATTACCTTCCTTTGTTTATAAGAAGTATGTAAAAATATATTAAAACTTGATAGACATTGAAACTTTCACACCACGCACCGATCTTCGATGACTTCAATAGCGTCCCCGTGTTTTGAGTTTGACCTGTTTTCGAGGCAAACAAGAAAGTATGGTGTCCTGGTGAAGCCATACGCAGAAGAAACATCTGCAGTGACTTCAAGTGTTCTGTGAGACGTTGTGTATGACTCTATAGCCAGCAGTTTTCTTCATTTTATTCAAAATATTTTTTATTTAATTTTAAAAATTACGATGGTAATTTGCAAAAACTAAAAAAAAAAAAACTAAAAAAAACAATTGTCAATAAGTCTTGGCTTTCAAATCTGATTTTTTTTTAAAGTTTTGAATCTTTTTATGTTTCTTAACATTCATAATAAAGCATATCAATAAACAGTGATATTTGAATCACCAAGCCAATGTTTAAATTTTAATGTTATTAATAATAAATGATATGAGAGTTTAAAAAAAAAATCTCCAGACTGTTAGAAAATGATATTATAAGGCACATGGCTTCTTTAAGCCTCTGTATTTTTTTCCCCAGAATGCTCAGCAGAATTTTAAGTCACATGATTTTATCATCGTGAATTGTGAATTGAAAAATTGTTCGATGAAACTTTTTCGGCGGGCAAATTTTTTTGTATGGCCCCGACAGTATGACATATTTTTGTACCTTGTAGAAATGCCTAAAATACCACAAATTTTTGCAATACAAGTGCAACTTGCCAGTGGAGCCTCACATAATTCTAAGTTTTGGTCAAAGGAGAGGAGACTCTTTGCTTGGCAAGTCAAACCACAAAAATTGTATCTAGGGACTGTTTACATCGTGCGCAGACAGGTAAAAGATTTGCATCGATTTCAGGGACGCCCTGAAAACAGGACCTCCTACGATACATTAACATGATTAATAGTAAACATGAACATGGTGAACTTGAATTGAATTCTTGCACCATTCCTGGGCTGTAGTTATACTTACCACTGACCTTCCTTTGATTAATAAGAGCTCTTCTTACAACAGACCTCAGTCTTGGCACCAAATCAGAGCCTTCAACCCTATCCGAATCATGATCTCCATACAAATAACTGTGTTTTGGTGTCAGTCCAGATTCACAACAACAACAGCTGCTGTCTGTGTCACTTTCTTCCTTCCTCCATGGTTCTACATTACATCTCAAACAATTACTGTTGTTTCTTACATTTACAAACACTTCATCTTCATCAAATGATTTGATTCTGTTTCCTGGCCATGCTGGCTGACAAGCATGACTAGTTCTACTCTTGTGTGTACTACTACTTTTGCTGTCACTTGTCGGCTTTACAACAACAGCTCCTGGCAGGAGTCCTAAGCCAAATCCAAGGTCTCCTTTCGTACTGAAGTTTTGACAGCCTTCAACATCTGAGTCTGACTTGTTATAAGCATTGTAACTTATCCTTCTCATTGTTTCCATGTCTTAATCTTGCCCAATCTGTTTAAATACTAAAATTACATGTTTATAAAGAGTGGTTTACTCCATGGGTTTACAAAGGTCCCACTCCCAGAGTGTATGCACACGTACATGTACATCTAAAAATAATGGAACTGTGTGAGAGCCGAGCAACACCTCAAAAGGTGCCAGCTGTTAATCTTCTTCCGCATAATGAGAAACAAGAAAGTACGTCGGAATTTAATACACTAATTATACAAATTTAGCAAATGTTTGTTCTTAAGCGAACATTTACCTTTGTGTGAAGCATTGAAACAATGGGAGATTTACCAGAATATTGCAGAAAGGTTTTTATTTTAAAATTTAATAAATTCGCGGATTAATAATAATGTCTGTCTTTTTCAAAACATTTAATTTTAAATACTTAAAATTTCAATAATAAAAAAATAATTTAATTGTTTTCGAATTTTGTAAAAATAAATATTGTGAGAAACGAATATTTAGTAATTTAAAAAGTCACAATATTTGCTATAATTTGTAACTAAAATGTACTACTTTTTTACAACATTGCTCAAGTCAAAATAGCTGGGTTTCGATGTTGGTTCCCAGACGTCTCTACTAGTACTACTAGCTCCACTCCACTCTAGTTCGCTATTTCGAGCATAGAAGGAGTGTGGCGGCGAGTGAAACTGGGTGAAGTTTATTTGGCAAACATCTTTTTCTAAAAACATGTCACTGTCGCACAATGCAAGTGCTTTTTTACAAAGTGTTTTGAAAAATGGAATCGGACGTTACGTATGTCAGTTGCAGAGGCTCACCCTTCAGTTCAGTAAGGCGGGAGGGAGTGCAAAAGGAGTCAGGTAGGCCAATAATGTCACAACAAACAAGTTAGCTAGGCCTATGTAATGTTAAAGTAAAAATTTCTTTTTATCAAATATATTAAAATTTTACATCACATTAAAGGTCTCCTCAGGAGAAATTCAATGGTGCAAACCCCACTGTCATGGGTGCTTTCGTTAATGAGTTATGCCTTCCAAAAGACAACAAACACGCGGCACCCTTCTGGTGTCTGGCCGCTGACTGAGCTAGCTACAGATATTGTTAAATTGAGACTGTTCCGCCCCAACTTGACAATCGTACCAACTATAGTTGGGACTGGTCCCAACTTGAGTGTTCAAGTTGGGGCGTCCCAACTGTATTGAGACTGTTCCGCCCCAACTTGACAATCGTACCAACTATAGTTGGGACTGGTCCCAACTTGAGTGTTCAAGTTGGGGCGTCCCAACTGTAGTTGGGACAGTTGTAATTGTACAGGGTACTACATCGTACTAGGACTAGACTAGGAGCAAGCAGGGGAGATATCTCATCTGCATTAGGCCCCCTAAACCCAGAAAAAAAGAAAGAAAAAAAAATTAAGGTCGATCAAAACAGCAGACTTTTTCAGGGTAAATAAGTTGGAGTAGGCTAATCACTTTCTCTATATGATTATTCCCACCTCCTTTTTTTTTTGTCTGAAAAGGTTGGCACCAAAACCACAGGCACATAATGACAAGTTTCTCATCTAGTACTATTCTTAAGCCAAAACTGGGCTCAATACCCACATCAACGCCCGCGCATGTTGCAGTCCCCACAATTACAAACGATCACGGTTCCTATTATCCTGTACACAGCCTGTACTGTAGAGTTCTATGGGCGATCCCAACTACAGTTGGGACGCCCCAACTTGAACACTCAAGTTGGGACCAGTCCCAACTATTGGGACGATTGTCAAGTTGGGACGGAACAAGACCACCCACACTACTTAAGCTTCCCAGCCCTATCTCTATTAGAGATTTTTGAACCTTTAAAAGGTTCAAAAATGAGATTTTACCGAGTACTTGGTTTAATTAAAACGCAAAAGTTTCCGCAGCATGCCTCCAACTTATTTTTTTTATTTTATTTTTTTTTCTTTCTTGTTTTCCATTTGGAGATGGGTGGAAAACTGGGGAAGTTCAAAAATGACTGCGCTCGCGGTAGTCGCGTGTCGGTGACCATGCTCTGAATCTTTTTGATGCTTGGAAAAGTGAGGTAAATTTGTGCCTTTTTTCAAAAGGATTATTAAAGAAGAGAGTTTTATATTATTACAGGAGTAATTTGAAGCTCAGACAGCATGTTACATAGGTCGAAGTAACATTAATTTGAAAAACCTCTTTTTTGTGTGCGGCCAGAATAGGAAATGTCAATATCGCGCGACCTATAACACTATATTTAGTATGAAAAAAAACATGTTTCACGTCCGGGTTTTTCAAAAAAGGAGGGAGAGGGGCTTTTTATTTTTTCATTTTTCAAAATAGCCATTCCGCGAACAGTTCCAAGTCAGTGAAGTCACACCCACCACTAAAAATTTGCTAGCTATAACACTGCACTGAGCTCAGGTGTATACAAGAAACCACAAGAGTGTATGCGTGCACTAGCTGCACTGAATCTGACTACTGAGTGATTACCACCACGGCATGTGTCGAGGTCTGAAGTTCCCGCTGTATGCATGTGAGCTCTGTGTACGAACGGATGTTGTATTTCAAAAGTGAAAAAAGAGTCTGGACAAATTCTTAGGCAAAAATAAATCAAGGAACTTTGGGGGGTTTTCAAATTTGACTTTCTTTTTAGGTGTTCGTGCAATGTTCTGGGGTTTTGGGGGTTTTTTCTTCATCTTCTTCTTCCACGGAACTCTTCTCTAAAGCATTTACTCAAGGTTGAAGTTGAATTGAACATTGAAACTCATCAGACAATTTAACCTAAATATGGAGACAACACAGTTTTCATGACGTCATGATCTTGGAAGGTAGAGGGCGCTGTTCCGGGTTGGATCGCTAATGGAAATTGCTCCGCAGATGTCTTTCGTTTTTTCCTAGTTTTTGGATTGTTTTACTTTAATACAATTTAAAATACACACATACAGTTTCTTTTATGGCTTTTAGCATACTATTGGTTGTATTCTAAGTATTGGATGGTACTGGATTACCGAGATTGAGCAGGATTTTGTTGATATATTTGTCTTGGATGTGAAGTACTGGTCGCCGCCATCTTGTTTTTCTGTTCCCGTCGGCTAGCGTTTTTTATTCTGTCGGAGCTAAATAGTAAGTAAATACACATGAAAAATGGCCACCAGTGGCAGAAAGACAAATGTCAGCAGGAACAGTGGACAGAAACGTAGAGTAAATGAAAGGACTTCAGCAACTGATAGAAACGAGAAACACAACCAAGCCCAGCAAGGTAGGAAAGAGAACAAAGATAATTTCAGTTGTGGAAGCTGTGGTTTGATTGTATTGGATGATGATGCAGCTTTAGAATGCGAACTTTGCAACTTTTGGTACCACTGTACCTGTCAAAAGATATCTGCAAAACTGTACAACACCATAAGTGAATTTGACGAAAATGATGATGGTGTCCACTGGTACTGTAAAACATGCAACAAGACAGCAAAAAGTGTGATGACGATGATGACGTCGCTGCAGATACAACACACCAAGTTGGAATCTAGTGTGGCTGAGCTGCGAGAAGAAATGCAAGAGTGCAGGACAGGTTGTGTCCAGTCTCACTCAGAGCTTCGGCAAGAGATGCGAAACATGTTTGACAAACAAGGTTGCACTGGCAGGGCTAATCCAGAGCAAATTGACCAAGCCGAAACATGAAATTATGAACAAATTGATGAAAGAACGGTTCGTTGAAATAGAGGAAAAACAAATTTCTTTGGAGTACAAGAGTCGGTTAGTGGAGAGCCAGCAACGAGGAAAAGAGATGATGAATCGAAAATCAGAGTAATGATCGAACGCTTGCCCAATAAAAGTCTGGAGATCAGAACGCTGTACAGCCTGGGAAAGAAGGAAGACACTAAGACCGCTCAAAGTAGTAATGAACAATCAAGCCATGAGATGAAATCTTGCAGAAATTCAGAAAGGGTGAACTAGACCTTAGTGCATATGATGAGGGCAAAGTGCAGCTATCGAGGGACAGAACCAAGACTGAGAGAGAAGAGTACAGGAAGCTTAGAAATGAACTCAGGGAAAGGAAAGAAAGAGGAGAGAATGACCTGTTTATCAGGAATGGTCAGATCAGAAAGCAGTCTTTTCGTCCCCACGGCGAAAAACCTGCATAAAAGCCAGAACCACAACACCAGCACTGTTCATACATGCTCATGCACAAGTAGTGTAGAGCACCAAAGCACTCCTTATAACCTTTCAGTTATGTATACTAACTGTGACTCTGTTCTAAATAAGAGAGAAGAATTACAAACTTTGATTTTGAACACCAATCCAGATATTATTGCGCTTACTGAGGTTTACCCAAAAAACTCGCCTGAACGAATTCAACCATGCGAATTGAACCTTGATGGGTACCAGATGTTTCTACCAGAGAAATGTAAACAGAATGGGAGAGGAGTTATCATTTATTTGAGGAATGGTATAGCAGGATCATTGGTGGACCTGGAGGAAAACTTTGACGAATCTGTTTGGATCGAGATAACGATAGGGGAATCCTCTCTCCTCATTGGATGTATCTATAGGAGCCCGTCCAGCGTAAGTGAGAACAATGATAACTTATGTAACCTACATGTACTCAAGAAGTCATGTGAAAGGAAATTCACACATTACATTGTATGTTGCGGTGGGTGACTTCAATTACAAGGAAATCAACTGGGATAATGACACAGTGAATGGCAGCAACTTGAGAGGAAGTCACTCATTCTTAACCTGTGTCAGAGACTTATTTCTGTATCAGCACATTCACTGCCACACTAGATACAGAGATGGACAGGATCCGAGTACTCTTGACCTGATTTTAACCAGAGACGAAGACACAATAGACAACATTGACATCAGCCCACCCTTGGGTAAGAGTGATCATGTAGTACTCCAATTTTGACTTGGAGTAAATGCAAGCTCTTCAGAGAAAGAGAACAGCAAAAAGAGGAGTTACTACCACGGAGACTATGATGAAATGAGGAGAAGACTAGAAATGCTTGACTGGGAATCGGATCTAAATAACCTTTCTGGTATAGAAGCATGGAATCATTTTGAAGTGACAATGCTTTGTTGTATAGATGACCTAGTACCAATCAGAAGAGTATCTCAAAAGAAAAGACCAGAATGGATGACCAGCAGGGCTAAAGAGGCAGTACGAGACAAACATAAGGCATGGAACAAATACAGCAAGAGAAAGACTGATAAAAATTGGAGTTCATATGTTGACAAAAGAAATGCCAAAAGTGACTTTGAGAGTAAAATTGCTGATGAGGTTAAAACCAATGCCAAGTCCTTCTGGAAATACGTAAAGAATAAAACCAAGACTCGAACAGATATTCCGGACCTGCAGATGGAAGACGGTACCTGGGTGAGGAATGATCAAGAGAAAGCAGATGCCCTCAATTCCTTTTTCGGAAGTATTTTTACTGAAGAGGACTTGGTGAATACTCCAGACATGGATCCTTACCATGTAGAATCATCCTTAAACGATGTCAAGTTTGAAGAGGAAACAATTGTGGTCTTTTTATCTAAATTGGACATAGACAAATCACCAGGCCCAGACGGTCTACACTCAAGAGTTTTGAAAGAAACGTGTCACCATATTGGAAAACCTCTTCAGATTATCTTTTCCCGACTGTTCAACGAAGGCAGCGTTCCAGCTACGTGGAAAGAGGCTACTGTGGTCCCCATCTTTAAGAAGGGAAAAAAGAGCCTACCAGGGAACTACAGGATGGTGAGCTTAACATCAATAATCTGTAAATTAATGGAGAAGATTATTCGAAGTAAGATAATCCAACACCTAGAACTCAATCACCTACTCACTGACGACCAGTATGGCTTTCGCAGTGGCAGATCTTGTTCAACCCAATTGACTGTTGTTCTTGAGCAGTGGACCAAGATTCTTGATGATGGCCATGGAATAGATTGCCTGTACTTGGATTTCTGTAAAGCATTTGACAGTGTGCCTCACCAGCATCTACTTACTAAGATTAGAGCAAATGGCATCGAAGGATGTCTTATCAAGTGGATTGAGAAGTACTTGACAGACCGCAGTCAACGAGTGGTAGTGAATGGGAAGGCTTCAGAATCCTGTGAAGTAACAAGTGGCATACCGCAGGGAAGTGTCCTAGGTCCTGTCTTGTTCAACATCTACATTAATGACTTACCATCTATCGCCCAGAATTCTCTTACAGCTAAGCTATTTGCCGATGACACAAAACTAAACAGGGTTGTAGATAATGATGAGGATGCTGAACTACTCCAACAGGACTTAAATGACATCGTTCAATGGTCAAGTAACTGGCAGCTACCGTTCAACAAAGGAAAGTGCAAAGTGATACACTATGGAAAGAGCAACAAGAAGTTCATCTACACCATGGAATGCCCCGATGGGAGAAAAGATGTGGCAACGGACGAAGGAATGGGAGAAAAGGATCTAGGAGTCTCCAAAAGAGCCAATATCAAGTTGGGAATCATCAAACGTTCCTTTTCATCACTTGGGTCCAGTGGCATGCTACAACTATATATAAGACCATAGTACGCCCAACACTAGAATATTGTAATACAATCTGGAGACCAACGTACCTAAAGGATCAAGATTTATTAGAAAAGGTCCAGCAACGAGCTACACGACTCATCCCAGATGTGAAACATCTAAACTACGAAGACAGACTCAAGACACTCAAACTACCATCACTAGAGTACCGCAGACACAGGGCCGATCTTCGTTAAATATACAAAATCATGCATGGACTTGAGGCTGTAGAGAATAACGACATGTTTGATATAATCCAAGAATCCAGAACAAGGGGACACAGGCTCAAAATAAGGAAGCCCTTCTGCAAATCTAAGACGAGGCAGTTGTCATTTTCAGTGCGGAGCTTAAATAGTTGGAATAACCTTCCTGAACTTGCCATAAATGCCTCATCTATCAATACGTTCAAGTCAGAACTCAAAAACCATTGGAAGCACCACCCGTTGAAATACTGCCCATACCAACGCGAATCCAATACAGTAAAAAGAGGGGCACATAAGCTGAAGCTTCAAGCCTCAACAAATAAATGTAAGTAAATGATGACGTCATCGGGTGTCGAATTACAAGGTTTTTAAAGTTGAAAAATTACCATTTGGTATTTGCTGTATCTCATTGAATATAAAAGCTATGATGTTCATAATTGGGTATGTGATAGATCAAGACTGGGGCTACATTTCAAAAGTCAACGTAAATATCGCATGACCTTTTCTTCAAGGTCATGCCTCTAGGTCAAAGTTTGCCTTTGGTTTTTTTCTTGAAAAACATCATTTTCGGGCTTACATGTATCTACGGCATAACTCAAGATTGATATTGAATTTTACATTGAAACTCATCAGACATTTGAACCTACATTGTGTAAATATCAAGACGACACAAACTTGATGATGTCATGATGACGTCATCAGGTATTGAATTACAATGAATCAAAGTTTAATATTTGTAAACAAATCATAACTCTTGAACCACATATTGAATTTCTACAATCTATACATCATCGGATAGGTCGTTAAACGTTCAACAAACGCTACACAAAGTATGACCCTATTTGACCTTGACTTCCGGTTTAAACCGGAAGTTGAAAATTTCACAAAATTCTTATCTCAAAAAACCACATATTTTGTTATCAAAGTTTTTGCATCAGGTGATAGATGATTTAGCCTGCTCAAACTTTTGCACACAAATGACAACATTTTGACTTTTAGTTTTACATCTGGTCAAAACCGGACGTTAAAGCCAACGTTGTTTAAAGCGCACCAGATACTCCGATTGAGGTTAAAGTTCATTAATAATACATTTATTTTAAAAACTTCTATTTCATGGCTCTGCTTACAGAAGCAGGCAATTCGGTGCTTACGTCAGCGAATTTCACAGGCTGTCAAGGCATTTTCACTCATGCGCTTGCGTACCTCAAATTGAGGCGGTCTTCACTTACACAGCTTGCGCAGAAATTTTGCGCTTGTCCTGTAAGCAGTGAATGGCGAGTGTAAGCCCAGAATTCAGCAGTAGACAGAGCCATGAAATAGGGCCATGTACAACTACAACAAGTACTATTTATTTTGATAATGGGCTCTATGTTCCCTTTCACAGAGACTTTATTGAGCAAGACGTCATTGACTTCGCAGAAAAGAATCCACAGATTGTTATGTATGTCACACCACACAGGAAATACGCCCATCCCAAAGTGATTGCCGAATTCTGTAAGTGTTATGTGGTGGTATCTTACATGTACAACAAAAAACATAGAACATAACACAATTTTTAAAGATGCTCAGAAACTTTTCCTGAGAGTATTTACATTGACAGCAATTAGCTTCATTAACCTTGAAATTAAGACTTATTACAAATAGTGAAAAAAATTAGCAGCTGATGTTAAGATATTTAAATGCATGATGCTCCCTTTCTTTTCATTTCAGTGACTGGAACCAAACGTAGTATAAACCTTGCCAACTTAACAAGAGATGAAGTTGTTGGGGAGGTCGATCTATTAAGGACGCAATCAGGACTGGATATTGTACGCATCCGCAAACAATGGCATACAGATAGCCCCAGTATACAGGGACATTGGCATCCATTCTATAATAAGCCAACCGCATTAAATCTGGACAACTTCCCATCTGCCAGCCCTACGTATAGCAAACCAGTGGGCCGACGATTGCCAAAAATGACTGAAGATCTCATTCATGAACTGAAGGAACTCAAAGAGACTTGAAAATGAGTGTTAACAGCTGACTTTTAAAAAAATTCTTGTTGGGATGAAGTCACCAAAAATAAATTAGCAAATTCTCTGTGAAAAACAGTGTTAAAGGCATCAAGGCAGACATGAAAGACCAGGATAATGTAATATGGCTTCCAAATAACTGCAGGCATGCACATAGAAAGTAACATTCGCACATGGGCCATTTTGATCACATTGTGATTATTTGTCAATATGTTAAATATTAAGATATGAAGTCTACCGAGTACTCATGTATGATGTATAATGGTTTTCATTCACCCTGAATATGGTGGCTGGTATTATGTAGTTGTAACTCAAACTAAAAGTTGTGCATTGCTGCAGGTGGGGGATATATACTGTGTGGCAAAACATTCTCACTTAACAGTGGTTCACTGGCCAAATGTCAGTTGAAAACCCAAGGACCAGTCCAAATTCTGTCCAAGTGGTCTGGCTGGCTAATTCAAAGCATCTCATGGCAACATTGTAACCCACTTGCACACATTGTTCATACATGATTTGGTACAAGATACAATAACCAATGATATGTTCCAGTGATATGACAAGCCGTAGAGCAAGGTTGCTCCACAGCACTCTACAGGCAAGCTAACTGGTTTTGCTGGCTTGTCAATAAAAAAGGTAATCCCGATGTACCTATATTAAACATTTAACTGTCATCCAGAACCAGTCTCTGCCACAAATGCCACTTACATGACTTAAGATGTGTAATATTTTGGCCAATAAGTCTCCCTTTGACATTACATTCAACAAACTCAAATGTTAACTGTAACAGTTTTGTTGAATGTTGAAATCCCAAGGTTGCTCAGCTGTTGTTTACATGCAATACAAAGTATCAATGTGCTTTGACAGTTCAATGTTCTGCTGAAGTTTGACTGAAAATATTTTCAAGTTAACAAAGTTATTGCACTGAAAACAGAGATTATCACAAAGACCCTTTTTGGTAAAGAACTAAAGGGCTTTTGGGGGGCAGGATTTTGTTTTTCAATTTCTATTCGGTAAATTTATTATTAAATCTTTCAAATTGTATTTTTCCCCCTTTTCGAAAATGACATTTACCAACTTAAACAATAAAAGCTGACCCTTTCCCATTTTGTACATAAAAAGCAATTGGAAGGACAGAAAACTAAATAAAGGATGAAAATAACCACATAAAGTGTCTGTTCAGTGTCTTTTTTTAAACTTTATTATGACAAATAACATGTTGATGAAGAGAAGAACACCAACAAACAAGACAAATACAAAACCTGACCAGTGTTTTACTATGTCAGTGAACATCTATATCTATACAGTGTGATGTTTTTGTTCAATGATTTATAATAACTTTTTCTTGAGAATTAAAGCACCACAAAATTCGTCATTGTCAAAGACCAGTATCAGGATCTGTGAGCCAACATACACATGAAATAATAAACCTGTGACCGAAGTCACAAGAAAATAGTGGGGGCGGGGATATATTTTCACAGTTATCAAACATTGGGTGTTTGAACTTTTGAAAAAATAATTGTTCATTTCTCAAATACTTTAGCCCTTCAGGCACAATTATTTCAAGGAGGATTTTCCACCATGACCATCTTTAATATCAAGTAAGGTGCAAATAAATTTGACTACTGTGACGCACACCCTTGAAGTGGGTATCTGTTATTGTGTGTTATACCATCATCAATCTGATACTTCTTATGCCTTTTATTATTCAGTCATAAGTAAATCCACTATGCCAAGAACCAATGTTATCCCATACCAACAAATATGTATCTTGTTGGTGCATAATCGCCATGAGAAAACGCGTTTTTAAATGTAGATTACATTATTGGCAAACATGAACAAGTTTCTAAAAAAAACTTGACTGAAAGTACATACTATTCCCAAGTATCGTTTTTAAGCGATCCGACCATCGTTTGAACATGCGACTTCAAATACAAGGTCTGTTTCATCATTTGCTCTCGTTTTTCTTGGCCGTCATGGACAAACATATGTAAACAGGTCGAAAAATACAAAAATTACCAATGATGTAATTCCCCATTAAAAAGAAATTATCAGTTACTAGTTGAATTGGCTGCACTTTTTAAAACCTTGCAAGGCAATAACAAGTTGTGTCTTTGCACCAGAATAATCCTGTACAAATTCCAATTAAGATTCAAAGATTCATTTTATTCATTTTTCCCCCTTAAAGACACTGGACACTATTGGTAATTGTCAAAGACCAGTCTTCTCTCTTGGTGTATCTCAACATATGCATAAAATAACAAACCTGCGAAAATTTGAGCTCAATTGGTCGTCGAAGTTGCGAGATAATATGAAAGAAAAAACACCCTTGTCACACGATGTTGTGTGCTTTCAGATGCTTGATTTCGTGACCTCAAATTCTAATTCTGAGGTCTCGTAATCAAATTCGTCAAAAATTACTTCTTTCTCAAAAACTACGTTACTTCAGAGGGAGCCGTTTCTCACAATGTTTTATACTATCAACAGCTCCCCATTACTCGTTACAAAGTACGGTTTTATGCTAATCATTATTTTGAGTAATTACCAATAGTGTCCACTGCCTTAAGGGAGAGGAGCTTTATCAACGTATTACATGTATTACAAGTATTACATGTAAATTGCTATATAAAATCAAGTATGTTTCTAATTTTATCATAGCATAGACTTTCAAATCACAAATTAAAGACTTAAAATATCAAAATTGGGATAGTGAATATCTTTCCAAAATCATTTATTACATTAGGAAGCATACATAATAACTTAATATTTACAATCACTTAACACCCTGTCCACTTTTCCGCTTGTGTCTGGGTTCTTTAACTTTCGTCTGACCATTCCTAAATGTCTCGGTACTCTCATTACTTTGAACTTTAAGTTTCTTTCTTGGGTTCTGCTCATCTGTCGTGTCTTTCCTTTTCAACTGATTTCCAATAATCAGTTTATGGTTCAGATTTTGAGAAAAGGGGAGATCTTTCCCAATATCTTTGCAATCTGGTGTTGACAGTAAAGTTTTGCTCACAAGGTCATCTAACTGCTTTTGGACGTATTCTGAATCTGGTCCCGACAGCAAGTTCTAAAGATTGAAGATAAAGTCGACTCGGAAATAAATTAAAAAGTTAACATATTTTATGCATGCTACCAATTAAAATAAGTAAATGTACAGTGCATAAGTATGCTTCATGATACACTCACGTCTGATCGATGAAAAATACATCTGTTTCTACGATGGCTCATATTTGCCAATTCCTAGAGAACTTGTGTAGCTTTACAGATAGTTATATTGCTGTACCAGGCCTTGCACTTTAGCTTTTTAAAAAGTAGCCTACCGGGCTACTACACTGTGCATTTTACTTGCCCCAGGTAGTTTTAATAGCACACATTTCAAACATGTATTATCAAAAGTTAATCGTTCTGGCATGTTATTGGTTGCAATCATAAGTTCATAACCAGTTTATTGGTCAAATGAAATTACATGCACTCACTCAAAAATATATAAAAACATTTTTAAAATGTGTTATTTACATTTGAAAAGGAAGAAATATGACAATTGTAAACAAGTAGATTGGGCAGTTTCTATAGCCCATAGGACAAGTTGAGAAGTGGTGTTTACCAGCCCACAGCAGCCATCACTAGACAAAGAACGCCGGGCTAGTGTTAAGGGCAAGCCCTTTGTACTATTGCATTAAATCACTGTACTAGTCGTCACATTGCCGTATGTTGTTGCATTATATCGCCGTATTTTATTGCGATATATGATTATTGCCGTACTATTGCGTTATTGCCATATTGTATTGCGATAAAACGCAATAAAATATGGCGGATTAGTACAGCGATATAGTGCAATAAGGCGTAATAAAAACATGAGTTCTCCAGGAATTGGTGAATATGAGCCACAGTAGTTTTCCCTAAAAAAAGGTGCATCTTGCAGTGGAATTGAATTTAATAACAACAAAACAATTATACACGTTGAATAAGGGTCCATCCAAAGTTGTCAATATTTTCCTGGGTCCAATTTCATAGAGCTACTTAAGCAGCAAATATTGCTTAAAAATGTTTCCCCTAAGCAAAGATTTCAGGATATCGGTCACAGATTATACATGTAGATGAGAAATGGCATTTTGGCTAGTTATAGTCTGGTAAGCATAATTTTGTTGTGCTTAGCTACTTTTTGTGCTTAAAGCAATGAAATTGGGCCCAGGTAATACAATGTACAAAAGTGCAACAGATTTGGAAGAAAAATGTTGATAAGTACTACTGTGGGGGAGGGAGGATGTCTTCAAAAGTAGTACTTTCTGTACGACCCGATTAATGTTGAAAACTGTTAATTGTCCATAAGTCAATGTAATAATAAAATTCAAGTCAACTTACCACTGTCTTCCGTTTTACTCTCTTTGTATCAATCGGTGGGTTAAAGGTCATAGAAGCAGGGTTAAACTGCTTACATGTCTTCTGTGCTGACCTAAAATGTATAACAAAATTATGTGTAGTACTATGAAAGCCTCTCCAATAGAACCCTATACTGATGACCTCACGGTTTGTTTACTGCAGTGCTAAAAAGGCAAAGTATACCTTTGGTTCTTGAAACTGTTCGATTGTTTTAATCCTTTATTACCAAAAGTATACCCTCCCTCTTAGTGCTGTAACTGTGTACGACAGTTGAGCAGAGACACGATGGTTTCCCATTCTTTGACAAAGTGGTTAACAAATTGTGACATCCGTTCTAAGGTCTATGAGATTCATGGGCACAAATCAACTATGGATGATTAACATCAACTCCTCAGGTCTCTACAATTAATTTAACCACACCAAATTTTTCTGGACTAGACTACGGCGGGCAGTTTTTAATGCCCGAACAACTTTGGAGCGCCCTACTTTTTTTGCAGTCACTGACGTAAATATCCACCCGGACATTCCATTGTGTAGCTTGCACAGGCATGAACCTACCATGCTAAAATTGCTACACTTCGTTTCACCCGAAAATGATATTTTCAAAGGAAAATGATTACTCCAGAAGCTCCAAAAAGTTCCAAAAAATTAAACTGGCACAGAAATTTGTCGGAATAGACTGTGCAAGTCTCGCGCATATTTGAAATTTCAGGACCATTCTGGTCCCAACCATAAACGTAGTTTATGGCTATGAAAATTATATATGTTGTTGGGAATGTAATACTGAGTGATTAACAATATGAAAGTAAAAACAATTTAACAAATTAACAAAGAAAACCTGAGAATAAGACTTAACCTCCGTTTCTGATTACTTGTAAAAAATTAAGAATTTTGCCCAACTGATGGTCATGTTATCATTAAACCTATGTAATATACGCACACATTCGGGCGTGATTGGCATGTGAGGTTTCTAACAAAATGCATCCTCCGTCCCAAGTTTTAATGTTAATTTGAACAAATAATTTTGATTACACAAAAATTTTATTTATAACAACTTGCTATTGGTATTTTTATTTTCAAGAAGTTTGTATAAATATAATTTAAAAAGATTTGATTTTATAGAAAAATAAAGTGTTCGTTCAAGTTTTTTTTCTCGTTTTCCGATATGCGGACTTGCAGTCTTTATCAACTTGAAGTGGTGAATGTACATAC
>CM037458.1:0-29769 GCA_021014325.1 Plazaster borealis | reverse complement strand
CCCATTTATCTAAAATGCATTTCAAGTTACATTTATTTGTTTTGTTTTGCGAGATATGGCCAGGATTGTCTGAACTCACAATGTTACCGTACCTTTTTCCCAACAAATCACTCGCTCTTAAACATGACTTACTTGAAGTAGGATCGTGTCAATAGTTTACATTTTGACTTGTACATTTGCAAAGAATCGGAAGCACTCAAAAGTTTTTAATAAATGTGTGCCCAACACTGGGCATCATTTGTTGATAGATAGTGTAACCACATTTTTAAATTCATACGTACAACATTTATGAAAAAATGTGCATCCACTGGGTGCCAGACAAGAGTTGTATTCCCTGTTATTGGGGTAATGGGATAGGGATTTGACCAAACGCTTGAAAGCACTTTCATTTGCTGTGTAACATACATGTATATAGTATTTGATTTTGGGTTGAACAAAGAAAAATTGACTAGAGCGGGATTTGAACCAACGACCTCCGGTTTAACGTGCCGGCGCTCCACCAACTGAGCTATCTAGCCCTTTGTTGGTGGTCTCCCTATTTTGTCAATATCTTTGTTCGGGGGGTGCCAGTCAGAAGTACATCCTTTTTGTAATAACTTGGTGCTTACGGTGCCAGAACTTTTTTAGTTCCCAATCCACTCCAACATGGAACTTCAGAACCCCACTATAATGGAAAATAAGAATTACAAGTATTGAGAGCACACTTACATGTAATCCCATGAATACCCCACACTGGTAAATCTTTCATTTAACTTCCTATAAACCCTCTACCTTAGAATAGTACAGGAATGGTTGTAATGGGCGCAATCTTTGAAAATGGCAATTTTTTAAATTCGCGCTATGTGCCATTTTTTTACGGCACAAACTTGGTTTCCTCGCATGATTTAAAAATTTGTGCAGGATAGCTCCTGAGGGCGCAAACTTTGAACACGCCGCAATCTTTGCCGTTCAACCATAATTCTACTCACATGTCGTGAAATATATGCTGTATGAAGATAATTTCTGTCCAGAGGCTAAAAGGGTAAGTTGTAAGTGTACTGCTGGATCTTAACTTCTGTCTGAAGTGATACTTCTGTTCAAAAACTTGGGAAGAATGTCAAAAAACAGGATTGCCCACGACCTGTAAGTTCAGAATTTCTTGTGACAAAGCGTGGTACAAAGCTAGTATGCTGGGATGGGATGGGATACAGTCCAAGATCACGCTGAATAAATCGCGCTGCAACTTGTTGAAAAACTTTCTGTGAAAATATAAAAAACAAATTTTAAAATTCGTTTGAAAGACACTATGCGTCCCGTTTTTGTCTCTAGTCTGACCATTTGTTGGGGATAAAAACTTGCTAGGCTCCCGAAAAGGACAAACTCTACTTGATCTGAAAAAAACATAATTCATATTAAATATAAAATTAGCAACTACAAATTAAAAAAAAAACGAATAAAATTAATGGGTGATCGTGCATGTTTATAAATTTATTTTAATTTTTTATTTCGGCCATTCATTTTTTATTCAACATGTCACTGCACAAACTTATTTGGATATAGGTTGCTATCACAATCTAGTTATTAGAATCAGAGCTTACATTGGGCCATAATGACAGCTATCACTCAAATAAATAGCACAAATCCAAAGCCTATAGTAGACTCTCCTTTTGATGCACCGAATTCAATAATGTAATTCATGGCCAAGCACAACGGTGGCTTTGAGTTTTAAAACGCTGTCAATTCATTGTTGAGGTTAGCATTTTCTGACAATAGCACTCACTGATTATTAAACTAAACCCCACACGCAGAAGTATAAAGTGTCACAATGTCTAATTTGAAAAGATCTTTAGGAAATTACTTAATGTTCAAAGACGACACCAAAACAATCTGTGCAAGTTTAATCATTTACAAATGTTTTAATTGTTTTTACATTTTGTGCATACTTAATTCGTACAGTTTAATACTTTATAGTGTTTTTTAATTTGTACTATTTATTATTTAATTTTACGATTTACGGGTAAGAATTGTGGCTTAGTAATGCATTTTATAGTGAGATTATCTAGAAACCAACTAAGTTAACAACACAACACAACACAACACCACACAGTACATTGGCTGCATATTGCGCCACAGCACCTTGTAAACCATTACATGGTGCTGCAAAGGAATACATGTAGGTCTCATACTTCAACACGTAACTCCACTTACCTTGTAGGAAAAATACTGAGCGCTTTGAGACACCCATCGGGAGTATAAAGCGCTATATAAGAACTACATTATTATTACTATTATTATTACATGTACTTCAGTACAGCTACACCCCTATGTTCCGACACCCCTATGTTCCGAC
The DNA here is from genome assembly GCA_021014325.1 of Plazaster borealis. Taxonomy (NCBI): domain Eukaryota; kingdom Metazoa; phylum Echinodermata; class Asteroidea; order Forcipulatida; family Labidiasteridae; genus Plazaster; species Plazaster borealis. The sequence continues at coordinate 27,440 of CM037458.1, read as the reverse complement.
AACTCAACCTGTATTCTGTCACCCCTCGGTTCCGACACCCCTATGTTCCAACATCTTTATGTTCCAACACCCCTATGTTCCAACACCCCTAGATGTTCTGACACGTTATTTTTCAATATTATTACTTTGATAATAGTTTCTGTTTTCCACCAAAAAGCACATGGGTCACAAAATTTGATGTGCTATCTCGCTTTAAAAAATATGTACATGTATTTGTTTTCTTTTTTAAGTTTCCAAGGTCGAAATGTTTTATTGTTGTAGAAAGCAAAAATCTGAAAATAAATATTATAGCTTTTCGCATCCAATTTCAGCAAAAAAACACAATCAATTTCATTGACACGTGGCGCATTCAAAGTCACGCATTTTTGCCTAATCCACTAAAACTAGGATTTCTTTTTAGCTAATAGTGCATTCAATTTCGTTAAGGGGCACGCAAGATTCCGTTCTTCTCATTCAGAATCGTTTCAGTAATTCTATTTCATTAGTCATTCAAGAGTACACTTTGACCATTCTGAAGTTGAAATTCTACTACCTATCATTTACAATTGATGAAATCAAATTAAGACTCTTCGAGGCGCACAAGAATTTGTTGCTAGTTTGCGTTTTCTTTTTCGTTTATGGGCAATGAATTTCAACTTCAATGCATTAAAATTCAACATGAGTTATGGCTCCCCGAGTAAGCTGGCAATAGCTCCTTTACTGGCACTTGAGTTGTTCTTTGAAAGGCGTTTCCACGTTGTTTACATTTCATTTAAATCCTCTGTTTTGTCTTAATTGCAATAATTGTTCCTTTTGCTTTGTTAACCCAAGTTAAAGCCTGTACACCATACCTGTTATCTACATGTAGAAGACTGTCGAGTAAATTATAAAGTTTGACAAGTTACGGTCATAATTTTGAAACGAAAACAAAATCTTTTACTCTAGCCTTTAGATTATTTGCTCTGGTGTTGTTGTCTTCTTTATTTCTGCTAAAATTTGCATCTGTTGATGCCAAGAGCAGGGTTCTGCCCACGGTGGTCGGTGCCGGAAAACCCGCCCGGCACTCGTGATTCCCCGACCACCACTGGCGGATTTTTGTCTTTTTCCGACCACCACACATTTCCCCCTTTTTTGCCCACTTCCTTCAAAATATTTTGAACAACATGTAAAAATAAATTATTTACCAGTAAAAATTTCATCCAAAGTTTTGAGTTTAGCCTACTTCTTTGGTTTGAGTCTATTTTAATGATCCAGGATCGAGCATCTGTCCTGCCTGTACGACGATGCACATTATATGTAACGATCCAAACGGAAACCTGCATTGATTTTACTATGGTTCCCAGTCACTCCGACTGTAGCTTTACGCTTGGAATATAACATGATACCAGTTTCATCGTGTATGTGTTGCGTATCCTATTCCACGGCATTGAATACAACGTAAAATGAACTACAGAGTAAGGCACCATGATGTTATGCTGTAAATTGTTTTTCCATGGCGGTAAAGGCGTGCGCGCACTATGCAGGCCTACATTCAAGGCACAGCTGCAGGCAGACGTGTGTATACAATCGAAAGGAAATTGACTTGACCGTACTAGGAAAAAACTTTTTTCCGGCACTCAAGAAATCCTGGGCAGAACCCTGCAAGAGTGTCTGCTAATTCTAGGTATAGCCTGGTTATTGTCAAATGCTTCAATCGGCCTCCCTTATCTAAATTATTCACTCTTATGAACTGAACACGGGCAGTCATCTTTTCGTTCAAAAATTACTTTACTTGGATATAACGCGAAACTAGAGCTTGCATTCTAACCTACTCCTCAGAATATCTGCCTTTACAGGCAACTACGAATCAGAAAGCAAATTACATAGAAACGATTTGAATGCAAACATTTGAACAATGTTCGATGATGAAATGCTTGTTTTTATGAAATTGAATGATCTTTGCGACCTAATGAAATTGAATGATTTTATTTGACCATCAGTGAATGCTAAACAGGTGAAATTTAATTACACCTTGCACTTTTAAAGTACAGTGTAAGGGCAAGACTTTCGTTCCATTCCCTTTGCAACATTTACATCATTGCATGTTCCTAGACCCAGTTTCCTCAATAGAGTTGGAGTTATTACGGTATCCAGCCCAAGAGAAGGCTAACAGAATAACAGGTCTGAAATCCACACAAAAATTTACTGGATTTATGCTTTATTATGATGTTTGTGTAGTAGTGACGTTGTCGTCGGAATGACGGTCATTTATGTTGACTTGTGAGACAACTTGTCTTGGCGCTCCTCGATTTGTCCCACGGACGACTTTTCAAGAAGAGAAAAAATAATAACAATTTTTTTTTTAAATAGGCCTAAAAAATATATAAACAATAATAATAATAGGCCTAATAAAAATTAAAAAATAGTAATAATAATAATAACAATAATAATAATTTAAAAATAAAAATCAATTAAAACAAATGGATTGAATTGCGGGCTGGTATGGTTTGTCACACCGTTTTTCTTTAGTTGTCGGTTAGCTTTCTTTGGTTGAGTTGTCGGAACATAGGGGTGTCGGAATTAATTATAGGGGTGGTTGAGTTGTCGGAACATAGGGGTGTCAGAACAAAGGGGTGTCTAGTTGCGATAATCGTAACCCTCCACTCCATCCTCCCGATGGTCGCAGACCGGAAGGTTACGAGACAGATGGTTAAACGCTGGCGAAATGTGCAATTTTGACAATTTTGGCCAGACCAGTGACCAGATTTGCCCAATTTTTACCACCTTCAAAAATCATGACACACATTCTAAGAACACGGACTTGATCTTCAATGCGTAACGAATCCATTTAGAACACTTGAAACATCATTGAGAAAATATTTTGATGAACGAAAAACTACAAAAACTTACCAGAGACTGTTTATAGTGTCCGCGACCGTAAAAGCCAGGTTGAGGTTTTAAACCCCGTACCCACGTGACCTAGCCAACATCTTGACCAATCAGCATGCCAATATGTTGAGCGCATTTGATTGGTTTGCACAATCTCGGGTTATTGAGTGCATTTCATGGACAATTCGGCCAGTCTAAGGTAAGTTTTTTTTTTTTTTTTTCATCAAAATATTTTATTGATGATGTTTTAAGTGTTCTAAGGCCAAGTATCAGGGAAACAAGTTTCTCGTCCCCGCCCGCCTCCTTTTTGGCCGCCGCCTCCTTTCTGTTTACAATTATTTAGAGAGAAAAAAAAGAAAAAAAAACACCATGAAGTTCCTTGGTTTATTTTTGCCCTAAGAATTTGTCTAGACTCTCCTTTGCAATACAACAGCCGTTTCTGAATTTTGAAACTTGCTTAGCAAATGGACTAAAATAATACAAATCATTTGTTTTGTCATACAATTGCATCAGTTTACTCAAATAGCACAATATCTGTGAATAAATATACCTTGGCCTGCCATATTTTGTATGGCGGCCATTTTGGAAAAAAATAGCAAAACATTGAAAACTAGAAATGTAGTGTTTGTAAAATTACAAACACTAGGTGTTCGGTTTTTGATGAAAGTTATACATGAAAGTTAGTAGTATAGGCTTATGACCGTGATGATGTCTCAAAGACATTTTTTTTATATTCCCACTTCGATAATAAAAAGGATGGCGGAGGAAGGTTGTGCAAACTTGGGTTTGTGAATAGTTTTTATGAGTTGAAATTGAAGTTTGAACCAGAAGGCGAGTTTGGCAAGTTTAATGAATGTTTTTGTTTAAAATCACAATGATTTTAAAGACATTAATATAAATTGGAATGCCGAGCACTCCGTTCTTGTGCATCCTTTTAATTTTTCTTGGCAAAGCATTTTGCGTCGAGATACTGATTTTCAGCCTGTACTTTGAGTGCGTGTTTAATTATCGAGCGCAAAAGAGACTACTTTTCCATATATGTAGGTAATGTTATTGTGATTTGATACAGATTTTCGAAGATTTAAAATATCAACACATTAAAATACGTTTAGGATGTATTCTTGATGTGTAATATGGTAAAGCATCAAAAGGCAAAGGTGTACATTTCAACCTAAAAGCCATTAAATAACGCCTTTTCAAAGCATTGTACAGGCACTTCCGGTTTAGACAGGTCAAAAAGTAAAGAAAAGGTCACCAACATATCCATTTTTGTGAAGTACGTAAAGCCCTTTCATATGATGTATAGATTGTCAAAATAGCTTATAAATGTGGTTGAGGAAATATGAACTTATGAAATATTGACGACTGTAGAAAAGACTAACTAACTGAAAGGGAAATCTATGTTGAAAACGCCTTGAACACAGACTATACATGAAGCTACACAGAGCGCTCTAGGGATGCTGCACCGCTTGTACACTACACGTGTTGTACATGTGTAAAATCTTATGCACGACCAATGGGGGAAATACGTAGTTCTTGAGAAATGAATTTTGAAATTTTCAACTTCCGTTTTGAACTGGAAGACAAAACCAAATGGGTATGGACTCTGTGCAGCGATTGTTGAGTGTTCAAAGCCCATTTCGATGACATATAGATTGTAAAAATCCGTTGAGGCGTTCTCGAGTTTTGATTTTTTGAAATAATAAACTTTGAATTTTCATAGTTCAAGAATGGATGACGTCATAATGACGTAACTAAAGCGGTTTCATCTCCTAATGAATATCTAACTATATGTGAAGTTTCAAGTTCATATGACCTTGGGAAGGGTACTTTTGTTAGCGGACAAGGGACGCTGAGAAGAAGAAGAAGTATCAATAAGTAAGAAAAAACCGAACAAAAACAAGAGGTGTTCCAGGCTGTATGCAGGCCTCAACCTTAAGCTTCAGAGGGTCAAGGCCACTTGGCCTCGAAGGCTCCAAGAAAGAGAGGGGCACCAAGGCCAACTGAAAGGGCACCAAGGCCATTTTCAAACTTTTATTTGTTAATGACTTATGTATACTCCAACACGCTCACTTGACAAAAAATCGTTGCCCCAGAACACAGAATTCTTGGAAAAAATCATACAGACAAAATATTAAGACAGTTAATTCCCTAAGTGCTCATCTGAAAAAATATCATTCCCGGATCACCATCGCCCCAACTCCCCACCCAACCCCAAGGCTCAATAAAATATGTTGTTCCGGAAAATTCAACCCTGAAGTTGAATATAAAATTCTTGAAAAACAATTTTCTTAAAAATAAATATGATTATGAAAATGAAAACGAATCCCCAACGCCAAATAATCTCACCCAAAAAACCCCACGTCTAAACGTTAGCACTTTGCTGCTACTCCAGCCAATTCGACCTCGTGCTTTTTCTTTACGTCTGTTATGGGATTGCATGACGATGGATCAATATTGAATTGATAGATATGATAAAGATTTACAAAATTTTTGCACCGTTAACTAGTCCGATTTTGACATTTCCACGCGTGTACACAAACGTTTGTTTGGCGACGAAAAAGAAAGTTGCAAGGCAGGCAGGTCGCTGGTTCACAAACATTTATCCAATACATTTATCCAAAAGAACAAGCCTTGGATACCAGCGAAATAGTGAGAAAAAAACAGACTGGATCCCACTTCCGGCCCCATCCCCTACACATACAGATTTCAATAGACAGAATCAATGCGAAAATGTGTAATTCAGTGTAGGGACCTGTAGCCAGTCTATACATTAGAGTAGTCTGGTGCCGTGCTTTTAGTAGTGATCAACTCAACAACGTTTGATATGGTTGCCATGCCACATTCTCCACGCACTGCAAGTACTTCGGTATTTTGCGCGATGCATGGCAAGCAGCATTATGAAAACTAGTGTGCGGGAACGTACGCTACGTACGTCCAGAAACAATTTGACCTTAATTAAATGGGTCACAAAGTTAACATTATTTTTAATAACACTTTCAAATACATAATGTAATGGAGTGGAAAGGGGCACGACGGCCAAGTGGCCGTAAAGTACGTGTTTTTTAAAGGGGCATCACGGCAATTCACCGGGGCATCGCGGCAATGGCCGCTGGTGGCCGCTGTTAAGGTTGAGGCCTGTGTATGCCCGAACACCTAAATAGTAAATAGTAGTAGTAGCGCCCTGCCTCCTCCCCTTTTTTTTTAAAAGTCCGAACGAGAAACTAGTTACTTTTGTTACTTGGCCTCAATTGATTCATTACACATTGAAGATCGAATCCCTGTTCTTAGAATGTGTGTCATGATTTTTGAAAGTGGTAAAAATTGGGCAAATCTGGTCACTAGTCTGGTCAAAGTTGTCAAAACTGCACATTTCGCCAGCGTTTAACCATATCGGTCTCGTAACCCTCTGGTTTGCGACCATCGGGAGGATGGAGTGGAGGGTTACGATTATCGCAACTAAGCATGCTAAGAGGTGTCGGAATATAGGGGTGTCGGAACATAGGTTGAGTTGTCGGAACATATATAGGGGTGTCGGAACTAATATAGGGGTGTCGGAACATAGGGTGTCGGAACATAGGCATGATTGATAGCGGTGTCTGAACATTAGGCCCGGTGTTAGCCCAGGTTGGACCCCTCCATTGCATCAACGCGACGGAGTCCAGGGTATGAAGGTCCTGTAGCATTGCGACAAAATTTACACTTCAAAATGTTCATATTTTGACCTTATTGAGGAAGCTGAACTTTTACTCACATGTTCCTTGTAGCTGGAACTCCATGGAGGCCGGTTTGAAAATTGTTGAATTTTCTCCTTTGATGTTACTATTTGTGAAAATATATAGACATTTATGGCTCCATCACTGCACGTCATAAACCAAGAGCTTGTAAAGGCTAACGGGCATGTGCGAGTTTTGTATACGCATAGCAACCACGATTGAGTCATCCATCAATTTTGGCCGCGAATGAAAACAAACACGCCCACAAATGAAACGCCCATGTCGGGTTGCTATGCATTTGGCACATGCGCATATGATTTTAAACGGTCGAGCGGTACATGTACATGATGGTTAAAATTACAGTGCAGAACTCCAACATGTTTTCGGAAATAATCTCACCCATGGATATGTTGGGCGCGATCGGTCAATGTGCGCGATCAACCGATCGCGCTGCGCAACTGAAAGATCAATTGGTTGCGCAGCAATCGGAATGAGCGGAATTCCAGCTTCTCAAATAAGGTAGAAATAGGAAAATATTGTGGTCAAATTTGTGTTCGCATTGTAAAGTAAAGAAGCTTTATACCCAGGACGTCAGTGCAGTGGCACTGACTGACGTCCTACCAGGGGCTAGGCCCGGTGTCAAAATATAGTCTAGAGCAGTCCCCCTTCAGTTCAGTAGATTCTCTATATATTACTACAGGAGATAGTATAGTATAGTAATTAGAATCACTCAATTCAACTGACCCATGGATGGATGGAGCCAAGTCAGCCAACATTGGCAACAAATAAAATAAACTTACCAAAATGCCAGGCAAAGCATGCAATTGCAAGGAAGGCTAAACAATCAATGAGCGATGAGACGTATCAAAATGTTGAAGAACTACATCATGTATCCACAAACACTTGTCTTAATTGTTTACTTTACAAATACAATGAAGGCCTAACCAAAGAAGCAAAGCCTCCTTAGTATAGAGTACACTGTAGTGCCACATTCATTCTTGAAGTTTTTGTAATACAGATTTATAAGTTGCCGATAGATAGTACATTCACAGTGGACGACGCATCAAGTGCGTGTACACACACACAGCTACACTGTAGCCTGCAGTTAGTTCAGTAACGCTGCTGACACTGACACAGTCACAGTGTTCATTCATTTGATTGGGTGACGCACATCACCCAGTCCAATGCTAGTACAGTTCGCATAGTGTATCGGCGGCCATTACTTTCATTAATGATGTCAGAATGGCAAAGGAGGGCGCACTTGTACAAAGTTGAGCTAACAAAATTATACACTACATAAACTATACTCCCATAGCAACCAATGCTAAATGATAAATATTCCAAAAAACTCAAACAATATTTGAAGTCCCTCAGCCTCTTGAAAACAATCAAATATATTTTCGGACATCTAAACTTCAGATTTCATTTTAATTTTTTGGAATTTTTTCTAAGTACCCCAGAAAAAACCACCCGAAAAAGTGCTTTTCCCAAACCGACTTGCTGCCAGTCATGAAGCACTTCTTCACTTCCCAAGCCAAATAGGACCACCTTTAAAGCATTCAAAAGCTGAAGCACAGAACCCCCAGGTTCTGATAACTTGTCATAATATTACACAATATAGTTGCATGACCCCCACATCGTTATTATTCAAAATAATAATTCAAAATTATTCAAAATGATAATCAGTTTGGCGCATGAGTTGTTGTCTATTTAGTGTAGTGCACCCCTATATAAGGGCAGTCAGTTTTTCTATTGGGTCAACAAGTAATGCTTAAAATGTTGAGAATAAGTCACCGATTTGATACCTGAAGAACAAATTGATGTTTTTATTGCGTTTGTCTCAAGGTCAAACGTTGGAGCAAACTTTAAGCCATGTGAGAAGAAAAAACCGCATGACACTGTGTACTACACTCTCTGGACAGGTCTCAAATATCCAAATCCTCCCTCAAAAACTTAACAAATTAACATGACTGTCTCTATGATAGGAATCTTTGAAAAAAATACAAATTATTTAATTTAATTAATGTGGAAAAGCTATAAAAGGGGAAAGGTCTGGGGGGGGGCAGATTTTGCTTTCCCTACCACTTTTTATCCACTAACGGGATGCCGCTTCGCAAGGCACCCGCTAGGTCGGCGCAATTCGTGCGTAATGTTGCATGTAGGCCCAATGTGGGGTAAAGGGGGGTAATTGGAATGGGGCACTCGAGGGGCATTAGGCCCCCTATGTAAAATTGGATTGGTAAAAGGCCGTACAAAACGGTACGCAATGTGCTTTGTCTTCTGACACAACTGAACATGCAAAACGGTGGATGTGGAGTCCCGCCTCCTGCCCGCGTCCCTTTTTCCAACGCCAAGTTATAAAGCATGATGTCCCTGGCAATGTTTGGCTGACATGTAGGTAATGTGGAAATAATTCCGTATCCGAGTGCCACTGTTTCATTCATACGGTTACCAACTCGTAAATAAGATGCTATATTCATAATGAATAACAAAGTGGCTGTCGGATACGAAAATGTTACCGGTGTTTTGAGTGTCAAGACTTGCGATGACCAAACTGACCGTAGTCCTAAGCAATCCACGGGTTTCTTTATGGAAATTGTAAAGGGCACTGATGCAAGTTGTTAGTTTTTAGCTGTTAATGTACCGGTATGTTACTTCTGTATTCATAATGGTCTGTATTTTTGTATTTCTTGTTGTTGATTCATTTCAAAAGGTGGTAGCGTTTTTGAGATATTGCCGAAAATCTGGAGTGGTTATGTCCACGCAGGAAGAATAATCTGCATTGGAATACACATGAGAAGCGTTACGCGTAATGCTTCTCAGATTCAAATGTTTTTGGGGATGAAACTAAAGTGATATATTTTTCCATAACCGCAGTAGGCCTACCTTGAAGTGAAAAGTTTCTCAAAATGCATTATACTATCCAAACCTTTCTTACTTTATTGCTTATTAGTTTAGGACGAAAAGCAGTAAAAAGCACCGTATAATAACATGAAAAACAAAGCATCAAGTCCCCACTGTAAGAAAACTAGTTGAAAATACTCCGGAATTTGTATGAAAGCTTGTTTTTAAAAAACGTTCAACTTTCAACGCCGTTTTCTCAGATTGCTACTTTTAAAGTTTTTATTGGTATCTACATGTGTGTCAGTTCGTGGTGTCGGTGATGAATTGCATGATCACATGAGCCCGTTTGCGAATTTACTACACGAGAGTTGAAGGTTAAACTCGCATTTGAAATTTATAATTTTATTGGGGCGCCTATGGATATGGTTTGGAATACGAGGAAGACATCAGAATGAAGGAAAAACTGAACATTTCATCATTATGTATAATAAATTCGCACACGGGCTATATTTAGCGAATGTTTAATTACTTGGGCTGACCTATAACTGATGGGGCGCCTAGTAGGAGTTATATGGTTTGGGATATAGGGAAGACATCTATGAGAAATAAACTTCAGATTTCGTTGTTTTATTATTACTACTTTTCAAATGAAAATTGGGTAGTTGCGTGTTTAATCTACAACTTGTACAGTAAATTCGTACACGGGCTATGATTATGCAATTGTTGAATTAGTTGTGCTGAGCTAACCAGTAGACTAATTAATTGAGATCACCTATGCAGAAAGACATCTGTGAAGAAAAACATTAAGATTCACGTTTTTCTATGAAAACATTGCAACTGAAAACGAGGTAATAACACGAGAATTTAGTATTCCTTTCGCACTGTCAATGACGGTCGTTGACAATTTTTTTTGAAATTAGGTGCTAGCACTGAAATTTGGTATCAAGCACTAAATTTCTTGCCAGCACTATTTGGGGGCGACGGCGACGGCGACGCGACCTGTCGTCTTTAAACACCATAAGAATGCGTGGAGTGGTCAATGGACTATACACCTTGATGAATATTCCAAATGTTTTAGACAATACTTTTCGAATTGTCGGAATTTCTAGATTACATTAGTTGTACGTAGAACTTCAAAACCTCTAGATCATGAGTATATCTTTTGAATTAAAATAACGCAATGCGTATGCCTTGATTAACAGGCTGCCCATTAATTGTTGTTGGTCAATTGTTCTGTTCGTTTTTAAAAACTGTCATTTATTTATTTATGTGTATTTTTATTCATGTATTCTTTTATTTATCATTTATTCTTTTATTTGTTTATTTATTAAAAAATTTATTCTTGTTTTTGTTCATTCATTCATGTATTCATTTATTATTTTATTTGTTCATTTATTTATTAGCAAAACGACCACTGAATGCGTTGACAGACAGGAATAGGAAAAAACCGTGCAAGTCTCACGCGTAATAATGATCAAACAATAAACAGGTATAAATAAACATTTTGTGTCTTCCAGTATTTTTGTATTTGATTTATTTTCTTGATAAATAATGCAATTCTGGAACGCCCACAAAAATGGGCTACCTACTCGATTCCACCATTGACGTCACATGTATTACGTAACATACACATGGGATGGACTAAACCGTAATCCATCGCAACAACATGCTGAATCTGGTATTGCTCGCATTGAGGCCTGTATCCGTGAAATTCGTCAGTGGTTGAACAACAACTTCCTGAAAATTAATGACAGCAAAACTGAATTCATGTTGATAGGCTCTCCACCACAACTTTCCAAAGTCTCTATTTCGTATATTTCTGTAGGTGACTCTCGAATCCAGCCGGTCAACCACGCCCGTAACCTTGGTGTTATTTTTGACTCCTCAATGTCTTTCAAGAATCACATTTCCCACACAGTTCGTTCTGCCTCATTTCATATCCGCAACATAGGAAAGATCGATATCTTGACCGCACTTCAACAGAACAGCTTGTCCACTCATTTGTTACGTCTCGTCTTGACATGGAAAATTCACTTTCCTTTGGCCTTCCAGATGTCCAACTTTCTCGTCTTCAACGCCTACAAAATACTGCTGCTCGTGTCCTTCTAAATCTACACTGGCTCCCAATATCATCCAGAATCATATACAAGCTGATGCTAATTGTTTTCAAAGCACTCAATGGGCAAGCTCCAACGTACATACTGGACATGCTCAGCATCTATAAACCATCCCGCAACCTTCGATCGGGAAATAAATATCTTCTTCAAGAAGTCAAATCTCATCGAACCAGGGGGGACAGATCATTATCCGTTGCAGCACCACATCTCTGGAATCAGCTTCCCCTTCACATTAAACCCCCCACTACTATTCACTCATTCAAAAAGTCTCTCAAAACTCACCTGATGTCAAAAGCATTTAGTTCCTCCTAACTGTTTTTTCTGTTGGTCCCTTCCCCTTTTCCCCCGCTTCCTTTGTCACAGCGCATTGAGCGCCTTTGGTGGATATGTGTGCGCTTTATAAGACTTCGTTATTATTATTATCAATATTATTATTATTATTATTATTATTATTATTGTTGTTATTATTATTAGACCCAGTAGACCACCAGTTGACCCAGTAGACCTTCAGTAGACCCAGCAGACCCCAAGTAGACCCAGTAGACCCAGTAGACCCCCCGTAGACCCAGTAGACCCAGTAGACTCCCACAACACCCAGTAGACCCCAAGTAGACCCAGTTGACCCAGTAGACCCCCAGAAGACCGAGTTGACCCAGTAGACCCCCAGTAGACCCAGTAGACCCAGTAGACCCCAGTAGACCCAGTAGACCCAGTAGACCCCCAGTAGACCCAGTAGACCCCCAGTAGACCCTGTAGACCCAGTAGACCCCCAGTAGACCCAGTAGACCCAGTAGACCCCCAGTAGACCCAGTAGACCCCCAGTAGACCCAGTAGACCCAGTAGACCCAGTAGACCCCCAGTAGACCGAGTAGACCCACTAGACCCCCAGTAGAACCAGTAGACCCAGTAGGCCCCCAGTAGACGCAGTAGACCCCCAGTAGACCCAGTAGACCCAGTAGACCCCCAGTAGACCCAGTAGACCCAGTAGACCCCCAATAGACCCAGTAGACCCCAATAGACCCAGTAGACCCCCAGTAGACCCAGTACACCCAGTAGACCCCCAGTAGACCCCCAATAGACCCAGTAGACCCCCAGTAGACCCAGTAGACCCAGTAGACCCCCAGTAGACCCAGTAGACCCAGTAGACCCCAGTAGACCCAGTAGACCCAGTAGACCCCCATTAGACCCAGTAGACCCAGTAGACCCCCAGTAGACCCAGTAGACCCCCAGTAGACCCAGTAGACCCAGTAGACCCCCAGTAGACCCAGTAGACCCCCAGTAGACCCAGTAGACCCAGTAGACCCCCAGTAGACCCAGTAGACCTAGTAGACCCCCCAGTAGACCAAGTAGACCCAGTAGACCCCCAGTAAACCCAGTAGACCCAGTAGATCCCCAGTAGACCCAGTAGACCCCCAGTAGACCGAGTAGACCCAGTAAACCCCCAGTAGACCCAGTAGACCCAGTAGACCCCCAGTAGACCAAGTATACCCAGTAGACCCCCAGTAGACCCAGTAGACCCAGTAGACCCCCAGTAGACCCAGTAGACCCAGTAGACCCAGTAGACCCAGTAGACCCCCAGTAGACCAAGTAGACCCAGTAGACCCCCAGTAGACCCAGTAGACCCAGTAGACCCAGTAGACCCCCAGTAGACCAAGTAGACCCAGTAGACCCCCAGTAGACCAAGTATACCCAGTAGACCCCCAGTAGACCCAGTAGACCCCCAGTAGACCCAGTTGACCCAGTAGACCCCCAGTAGACCCAGTAGACCCAGTAGACCCCCAGTAGACCCAGTAGACCCAGTAGACCCCCAGTAGACCCAGTAGACCCAGTAGACCCCCAGTAAACCCAGTAGACCCAGTAGACCCCCTGTTGCAAATAGGCATACTTGAAGAGCGCCACCGCACGGCTGTGTTGCGAGCAGCGAGGCATGACAGCGAAACAGTGGGCTGTGTTTTGGATGGTAAGCGTTAGGATTTCCTTAATAATATTACTCTTTGATATTTCTTAATGATGTTTCAAGTTAAATTGATTATTAATGATTCCTTGTGATTATAAAGCAAGTAGTTCTAAGTTCTTTGAAATATTTTGAGGGTATTTAAAACCCTGGAGACTCCATGTTATTTTAGGTGTCGGAAATAGACGCCTTTTAGGTTTAAAGAGCTGCATACACCGTTCTCATTCCATTTGTTATGTTTTTGCAGACGAATTTACCGAAGTCAGTACAACCGATCACCATTGGTGCTTAACATTGATAGTTCACGACCCGACAGTGACACATCTTGTTATTCATGAGCTCCATGTCGGCTGACTGTAATTCTGTGTATCTACCGGCCTATGCTACATGCATGGTGAAACTACTGAGAGTTGAATAAACTTATGACACCACGCAGCCTAAACAATTGGCATTCCGAGTCAATTTATTTCATGGTGACCCAGACGTGATAGCCAGTTATCATACGCACTCCAACTAGTGCAGAACCGGACTTTCCATAACCAACTATGGAGGATACCGCACCAAGGATGGTGCTGAGGCCCCGTGGAGCAACACCAATGGAGAACCCTGATGAATCTTCAAAGGAAGACCCCTCAAGGGCCGCATCCAAAGCAAACTCCATTGCCCACGGCTCTCGACATAGATCCCAGGTATCAGACCGTTCCAGGCGGAGCTATGTAAGCCACATTACTAACATTAGCACCTCACAACAATCACAAATACTTGTTGTGGAAAAAGAGAAAGAGTTGGCAGCAGCGAGACAACGACTACTCATAGAGGATCAAGCTAGAGTGGAAACGTCCCAACTGGATGAGCAATTAATGGAAGCACAGAGAAAGCGGGAGGAGTTGTCCCTTCGACAAAGAGAGTGGGAGATGCAAAGAAGGCGTCAATTGGAAGAGGAAGAAATGGCGTTGGAACGTGCCCGCCTGCGGGCTGAACATGAAGAGCAGTCCATCCTGAAGAGAAAGGAAGTGTTATCCAGACAATTGGAGCTCAGGAGACAAATAACAGAGGCGGAACTCAGCCTCACCCAGGCCAGAACTATTTCTGCTATAGTAAATGAAACTGATGCTGAAACTGATAAAAACATTAAGGATTTTGATGAATCTGTTGAAGCGGCAAACGCCTGCAAACGGGCAGAACCGAGTTCCAAAGTGAATCCAAATGTTTTACCATCCAAAAAGCCACATTCAATTGGCGCATAATTTGCCAGAGCATTATCACCCAAGCATTTCAGCTTTGCCTGCAACTGCTACTGCTTATGAGCCCTTGCGTACGTACGCACCAGCGCATCTCCATGCCCCTAGCGATCCGCTGCCGAGTGCTGCGTTGCCATTAACCTTTGATGGTAATTTTGTTCCTTCCACAGGTAAATCATCTCAAGGGGCAATCCCTTCGACCACAACACCAGCAGGTTCAACCCCACCTGTGAGTCCCAAGGTGTCCACTCCTCAAGATTTAATAAATCAAATGATGATGACATCTATGTTGTCAGCATCGGCAGGGGGAATCAACATGGAGATTCCAAGCTTCAGTGGAGGGGACCCCTCCGACTTCCGATGTTTCGAGGCCATGGTTGAGGGATGCGTTAAGCCACTAATTCATTTAAGTAAGTTGCAAAAATATTGTATAATTCGTTCGAAGTTAGGTGGCCAAGCGAAGAAAGACGTTCTCGGCTTAGAACATGATGAGAAATCTTTCACCAAGGCCATGATGAAACTAAAGCGTCTCTATGGGGATGTCACAGTCCTGATACGTAGGAAAATAGAGGAAATCACAACCTGGCCAAAACTGCGTGCATACGAATCAAAAGCACTAGTCGAATTTGCATCCGTCGTCTCTACACTGGTCACGCAACTCCAAAGTGCTCCGGAAGGCCGTGCAGAGTTGCAGGCCAACTCAACAGCCTGTGTGCTTTATAGCCGACTATCACCCACCCATCAGACAGCATTCCTACGCCACATGGAGAAAAGGGGGATCAAGAATTTCTCTCTGATAGATATCAATGAGTGGCTCCAAGAGGTAGCGGCTGTTGCTCGAAAGAAAATGCAACTGGAGGAGAGCCAGCAGAATGGGCATCCTACAACCGGTAGAGATAAGCGTAGCAAAGGCGTGGCATTCCATACACAGGCCAGCGACAGCAGGACCACCGGAGTTTCGAGTGGCTACAAGGGTAAAAAGACATTTGTACGAAAATGCCCATATTGCACAGACGATCATTGGCTATCCGGATGTGCCAAGTTTAAGTCACTGACTGTTGAACAACGTATGAAATGGATTAAAGAAGGTCGACGTTGCTGGAGGTGTGCTAGAAAACATAAGGACGGGCAAGAATGCAACCTGACAAAGACATGCATGGAGTGCAATAAACTACATCTAACGGTGCTCCACAATCTTCTTTCCCAACCTGGCTATGGTGTGTACTATTCACAGTTCAACCCAAACCTGTCTTTGTTTTATGGGGACGGCAACCCCTGGTGTTCCAGAGAGGTGAGCATGAAGGTTGTACCTATCATCCTTTACGGCCACAACACTAAACTAGAAACTTACTGCCTGCTAGATGATGCTGCCAATTTCTCAATGATGTTGACCGAGGCAGCAGATGCCCTAAATCTTGAGGGTGATGAGATTGAGATGCCGATAGCTACTGCCCGAGAAGAGTGCATACCATGCAAGGGAGCAATCATGAGATTTGATATCGCTCAATCAATGATCCCTTGAATAAGATTCCAATGACCAATGTTTTTTCCTCTAAGATGCTACGACTTTCTGAGCATACCGTTCCTGCCCGCATGCTGCAAGAGAGATGGACGCATCTGAAGGACTTACCACTTCATGACTGCAAGAGTGTCCGCCCATTGTTGTTGATTGGCAGCGATCGCCCCGACTTGATCGTGCCAATAGAGAGTCATTTTGGCCCAGATGGTGCACCGGTGGCTGTCCGAACAAAACTTGGTTGGGCTGTACAGGGTCCAACAATGAACTACCGAAGTTGTAGTGAGGTTAATCTTCTCTGCAGACGTACCCAATCCGAGTCTGATGCCATTCTACATGAGAATGTTCACAGACTGTGGAAAAACGATGTTCAGATGTATACCGACTGTAAGCAGGTTACCCATTCAATACAGGACCAAAGAGCTGTTGATCTGCTTCAATCCAAGTCCACATACATGAACGTGGGAGAAGTGAAGCGAATTGCGACGCCGCTTTTGTGGAGATGTGATGAGGAAAAGTTGTCCTGTCCTGCAAGCTCCGTCCTACCTGCATTAAGACGAAATGAACATCATTTGAGAAAAGATCCGGAACGGGCAGAGTTGCACCACCAGAAGATTCAAGAGCTCAAAAGCGCAGGTCTTGTCCGCGTCCTAACCAACGATGAAAAGGAGAAGGACTCGGGCAATCACTGGTATTTCCCCCATCATGTCGTTAGACAAAATGAGAAATCACGACTCGTGTTCAACTGTGCATTTCAGCATCAAGGAAGATCCCTGAATGACTGTTTGCTCCCTGGGCCGATCCTTGGCTCAACCTTGATTGGAGTACTGTTACGCTTCAGAAAGCACCAGGTAGCCATCTCTGGGGTCGATTTCACAAAACTCTTCCTAACTTAGGACTAGTCCTAGGCAATGCTAAGAGATAGGACTAGTCTTGAATAGTCCTATCTCTTAGCATTGCCTAGGACTAGTCCTAAGTTAGGAAGAGTTTTGTGAAATCGACCCCTGGAGACATAAAGGCTATGTTTCACTGTGTGCAGGTCTTGCCGAGCGATCGCAGCATGCTTCGTTTTCTCTGGAGGGAACTGGAGCCCAATGCCGAACTAGAGGAACTAGAATGGAATGTCCTTCCCTTCGGCACTACGTGCAGTCCTTGTTGTGCCTCATATGCTCTCCAGAAACATGTCAGGGATAGCTGTGGCGACCCTGATGTACTTAGAAGTGTAGTCTCGTCATTTTATGTTGACAACTGTCTCGATGGCAAATCAACAGCAGCCGAAGCAAAAGATCTAGTTCAGAAACTGTGTCAGGTGCTAGGAACCGGGGGATTTCCAATTGTTAAGTGGGCCAGTAATATTCCTGAAGTCATCACAGACCTACCTGAAGAAGCCCGCTCAAGTAGTACCGAGAGATGGCTTAGTCTGAGTGGCGATTCCCCTGAGGAAGCAGCGTTAGGACCCAGATGGAATTTCGCGTGTGACACACTCACCTACCAGCTTGAGCTTAGTGATTGGCCTTCCCTCACTCGTGAGCAGTTCTGAGTGATGTCATGCGATGTGCCGGAAAAGACCCCCTGGGATACCTCATGCCATACATGGTGCGGGGAAAGATGCTTATTCAGGAGCTATGGAAGCAACCCTGCAGCTGGGATGACAAAATTCCGGAAGAGGGGGAAAATAGTCTGCATGCCCAGCACACCAAGTGGCGAGAGGAAATGAAAGATCTTCCTCTAGTGAGTATTCCACGTTGCTACATTCCACCTGATTTTGATCCCGCCACCGCCATCAATCAACTCCACGTGTTCACCGATGCATCAGAAAAGGCCTATGGGGCTGTTGCCTACCTGAGGGCTACGACTCAGAGTGGAGAGAATTGTGTGCAGTTTGTGATGGTACGGTCTCGTTTGGCACCGAAGCGTGTGCAGACTATCCCTCGGCTGGAACTTCTGGCAGCACTTAGTGGTGCAGAATTGGTAGAGCTCCTTCAAGACGAGATGAAGATGAAGTTTTCCATTACCTGCTGGAGTGACAGTACAACTGTCCTGAGTTGGATCAAATCTGAATCGTGTCGATACAATCGGTTCGTTGGTGCCCGCATTGCCGAGATCCAAAGACTTACTGATCATACCTTGTGCCGGTATGTTGACACTGCCAGCAACCCGGCTGACGACCTAACCCGTGGACTTAGACTGAGCGATTTGAAAAGGGAAAGTCGCTGGCATGCTCCACATTTCCTCTTTGGCCCAGAAGAAAGCTGGCCGAAGTGGCCTGATCAGATACCGCAACAAGATGTGGAACTTAAAAGCAGTGCTTACACTGCACTTACTGTGCTAAATGTGAACAATCATGAAAAGAGTCCCAAGGTTGATGTTTCAAAGTGCACATCATGGGACCACCTGGTTGATGCTTATGGTAGCTCTCTTCACAAATTCCAGGACCAGCCTGAGCCGAAGTTCTTAAGTGCCAACCAACGTTTGAAGATTGAACAGCTGCTCTACCAAGAAGTACAAGCTGACAGCTTTCCCTGTGATCTGGCAGCTCTCAAGGCTGGTAAGCTCATTGCCCGCAGCAGTCGTCTGGCCCACCTTGCTCCAGAACTAGATCCAGAGTCCCAGCTGATCCGGGTAGGTGGAAGACTTCGAAGAGCCGAACTGGACATGTATGCTAAGCATCCTGTTGTGCTAGACTCTAAGCATCTAATCACCAAACTCTTAATCCAGGACACTGACCAACGCCTGGGACACTGTGGTACTGGCAGGATACTTGCTGATATGCGTCGACGATTTTGGCTGTTGAGAGGGCGCCAGACCATCAGAAGTCTGCAGAGCCGCTGTACTGGCTGTCTGAAACGAAGAGGTCAATCAGTGGTCCCGAGGATGGCCGACCTCCCCCCTGCTCGTCTTAGAGTTGGAAAGCCGGCATTCTACTCAGCCGGAGTGGACTGCTTTGGCCCCTTCAAAGTGACCATTGGAAGGCGAACTGAACCCAGGTGGGGAATAATTTGGAAGTGTATGACGACTCGTGCAGTCTATCTGGACCTACTTGACTCACTAGACACCGACGCATTTCTCCTCTCGTTCAGCCGTTTCCGTTCCCGAAGAGCAACCCCACACGAAATCCTTAGTGATAATGGCACAAACTTCAAAGGAGGACAGACTGAACTGACTAAGGCCTTTGATGAGATGGAACCTGAGCTCCAGGAGAGACTTGCAAAGCACAAAGTCGAGTTTAGGTTCAACCCACCATCTGCACCACACTTTGGAGGCACTTGGGAGAGAGAGATTCGCTCAGTGAAAACTGCCCAATATGCCATCCTCGGAGATAGATCCGTGTCTGCCACCGTCCTGTATACTAGTCTGGTAGAGGTGGAGGCTCTGTTGAACTCGAAGCCTCTGGGATACACTAGCTCAGACATTGCTGATCCAGACCCAATAACGCCATTTACGCTTCTCATGGGGCGGCCTGACCACGCTCCTCCTCAAGTGATTTATCCCGATAAGGATGTTCTCAGTCGACGTCGGTGGCGTCAGTGCCAGGCTTTGATGCAAAGATTCTGGAAGGAATTCGTCCAGTCCTATTTGTCAGCCATGCAATCACGCCAAAAGTGGCGTAGTGAGGCTGATAATTTGTCCAAAGGCGATGTGGTCTTGTTGATAGACCCACAACAATGTCGTGCATCTTGGCCCCTGGCGAAGGTTATCGAGACACTACCTGGTGAGGATGGTAGAGTACGGGTCGTGAAAGTGAAAACAGGAGACTGTATCTACACTCGTCCTGTGGCACGCTTGATCTGACTGCCTGGAGAACCGGATGATACTGATGTGTCCAATGACACCGAGCCTCTGGCAACCTAGAGCCCTAAAGTGACATACTGTGCTATCATCGTTTTCTGTCTCCCATGGGGCGGCAGATCCGTTTGTTTTTCCTTAAACCGTTTAACCTTCCTCATGTCCTTTTAGCAGGTGAAGCAGGGGATAAGCCTTTATACCAAGTTCTTATTCATCATATTTAATTAAAAAGAAAATTATGTTTTGTTGATTTAGTAAACTGCTGCTGGCAGTTTAGGGGCGGCTGTGTTGCAAACAGGCATACTTGAAGAGCGCCACCGCGCGGCTGTGTTGCGAGCAGCGAGGCATGACAGCGAAACAGTGGGCTGTGTTTTGGATGGTAAGCGTTAGGATTTCCTTAATAATATTACTCTTTGATATTTCTTAATGATGTTTCAAGTTAAATTGATTATTAATGATTCCTTGTGATTATAAAGCAAGTAGTTCTAAGTTCTTTGAAATATTTTGAGGGTATTTAAAACCCTGGAGACTCCATGTTATTTTAGGTGTCGGAAATAGACGCCTTTTAGGTTTAAAGAGCTGCATACACCGTTCTCATTCCATTTGTTATGTTTTTGCAGACGAATTTACCGAAGTCAGTACATTGATAGTTCACGACCCGACAGTGACACATCTTGTTATTCATGAGCTCCATGTCGGCTGACTGTAATTCTGTGTATCTACCGGCCTATGCTACATGCATGGTGAAACTACTGAGAGTTGAATAAACTTATGACACCACGCAGCCTAAACAATTGGCATTCCGAGTCAATTTATTTCACCCCAGTAGACCAGTAGACCCAGTAGACCCCCAGTAGACCCAGTAGACCCCAGTATACCCCCAGTAGACCCCCAGTAGACCCAGTAGACCCAGTAGACCCCCAGTAGACCCAGTAGACCCAGTAGACCCCCAGTAGACCCAGTAGACCCAGTAGACCCAGTAGACCCTCAGTAGACCCAGTAGACCCAGTAGACCCCCAGTAGACCCAGTAGACCCAGTAGACCCCCAGTAGACCCAGTAGACCCAGGTAGACCCAGTAGACCCCCAGTAGACCCAGTAGACCCAGTAGACACCCAGTAGACCAAGTAGACCCCCAGTAGACCCAGTAGACCAAGTAGACCCAGTAGACCCCCAGTAGACCCAGTAGACCCAGTAGACTCCAAGTAGACCCAGTAGACCCAGTAGACCCCCAGTAAACCAGTAGACCCCCAGTAGACCAAGTATACCCAGTAGATCCCCAGTAGACCCAGTAGACCCAGTAGACCCCCAGTAGACCCAGTAGACCCAGTAGACCCAGTAGACCCCCAGTAGACCCAGTAGACCCAGTAGACCCAGTAGACCCCCAGTAGACCCAGTAGACCCAGTAGACCACTAGACCCCCAGTAGACCGAGAAGACTCCCAGTAGACCGAGTAGACCCAGTAGACCCCTAGTAGACCCAGTAGACCCAGCAGACCCAGTAGACCCAGTAGACCCCCAGTAGACCCAGTAGACCCAGTAGACCCCCAGTAGACCCAGTAGACCCCCAGTAGACCCCAAGTAGATCCCCAGTAGACCCAGTAGACCCCCAGTAGACCCCCAGTAGACCCAGTAGACCCAGTAAACCCCAGTAGACCCAGAAGACCCCCAGTAGACCGAGTAGACCCAGTAGACCCCTAGTAGACCCAGTAGACCCAGTAGACCCAGCAGACCCAGTAGACCCAGTAGACCCCCAGTAGAACCAGTAGACCCCCAGTGGACCCAGTAGACCCAGTAGACCCAGTTGACCCCCAGTAGACCCCCAGTAGACCCAATAGACCCCCAGTAGACCCAGTAGACCCAGTAGACCCAGTAGACCCAGTAGACCCCCAGTAGACTCAGTAGACCCAGTAGACCCAGTAGACCCCAGTAGACCCAGTAGACCCAGTAGACCCCCACTAGACCCAGTAGACCCCCAGTAGACCTAGTAGACCCCCAGTAGACCCAGTAGACCCAGTAGACCCCCGGTAGACCCAGTAGACCCCCAGTAGACCCCGTAGACCCCCAGTAGACCCAGTAGACCCAGTAGACCCCCAGTAGACCCAGTATACCCCAGTAGACCCAGTAGACCCCCAGTAGACCCAGTAGACCCAGTAGACACTCAGTAGACCAAGTAGACCCCCAGTAGACCCAGTAGACACTCAGTAGACCAAGTAGACCCCCAGTAGACCCAGAAGACCCAGTAGACCCCAAGTAGACCCAGTAGACCCAGTAGACCCCAGTAAACCGAGTAGACCCCCAGTAGACCAAGTATACCCAGTAGACCCCCAGTAGACACAGTAGACCCAGTAGACGCCCAGTAGACCCAGTAGACCCAGTAGACCCCCGGTAGACCCAGTAGACCCCCAGTAGACCCCGTAGACCCCCAGTAGACCCAGTAGACCCAGTAGACCCCCAGTAGACCCAGTAGACCCAGTAGACCCCCAGTAGACCCAGTAGACTCAGTAGACCCCCAGTAGACCCAGTAGACCCAATAAACCCCCAGTAGACCCAGTAGACCCAGTAGACAAAGTAGACCCCCAGTAGACCCAGTAGACCCCCAGTAGACCCAGTAGACCCCCAGTAGACCCAGTAGACCCAGTAGACCCCCAGTGGACCCAGTAGACCCAGTAGACCCAGTAGACCCCCAATAGACCCTACAGACCCAATAGACCCCCAGTAGACCCAGTAGACCCAGTAGACCCAGTAGACCCAGTAGACCCCCAGTAGACAAAGTAGACCCCCAGTAGACCCAGTAGACCCAGTAGACCCCCGGTAGACCCAGTAGACCCCCAGTAGACCCCGTAGACCCCCAGTAGAGCCAGTAGACCCAGTAGACCCCCAGTAGACCCAGTAGACCCCAGTAGACCCAGTAGACCCCCAGTAGACCCAGTAGACCCAGTAGACACCCAGTAGACCAAGTAGACCCCCAGTAGACCCAGTAGACCAAGTAGACCCAGTAGACCCCCAGTAGACCCAGAAGACCCAGTAGACCCCAAGTAGACCCAGTAGACCCAGTAGACCCCCAGTAAACCCAGTAGACCCCCAGTAGACCAAGTATACCCAGTAGACCCCCAGTAGACACAGTAGACCCAGTAGACGCCCAGTAGACCCAGTAGACCCAGTAGACCCCCGGTAGACCCAGTAGACCCCCAGTAGACCCCGTAGACCCCCAGTAGACCCAGTAGACCCAGTAGACCCCCAGTAGACCCAGTAGACCCAGTAGACCCCCAGTAGACCCAGTAGACTCAGTAGACCCCCAGTAGACCCAGTAGACCCAATAAACCCCCAGTAGACCCAGTAGACCCAGTAGACCCAGTAGACAAAGTAGACCCCCAGTAGACCCAGTAGACCCCCAGTAGACCCAGTAGACCCCAGTAGACCCAGTAGACCCAGTAGACCCAGTAGACCCCCAGTAGACCCAGTAGACCCCCAGAAGACCCAGTAGACACAGTAGACCCCCAGTAGACCCAGTAGACCCAGTAGACCCAGTAGACCCAGTAGACCCCCAGTAGACCCAGTAGACCCAGTAGACCCCCGGTAGACGCAGTAGACCCCCAGTAGACCCAGTAGACCCCCAGTAGACCCAGTAGACCCAGTAGACCCCCAGTAGACCCAGTAGACCCAGTAGACCCAGTAGACCCCAGTAGACCCCCAGTAGACCCAGTAGACCCCAGTAGACCCAGTAGACCCACAGTAGACCCAGTAGACCCAGTAGACCCCCAGTAGACCCAGTAGACCCCCAGTAGACCCCAAGTAGACCCCCAGTAGACCCCCAGTAGACCTAGTAGACCCCCAGTAGACCCAGTAGACCCAGTAGACCCCCGGTAGACCCAGTAGACCCCCAGTAGACCCCGTAGACCCCAGTAGACCCAGTAGACCCAGTAGACCCCCAGTAGACCCAGTAGACCCTAGTAGACCCAGTAGATCCCCAGTAGACCCAGTAGACCCAGTAGACACCCAGTAGACCAAGTAGACCCCCAGTAGACCCAGTAGACCAAGTAGACCCAGTAGACCCCCAGTAGACCCAGAAGACCCAGTAGACCCCAAGTAGACCCAGTAGACCCAGTAGACCCCCAGTAAACCCAGTAGACCCCCAGTAGACCAAGTATACCCAGTAGACCCCCAGTAGACACAGTAGACCCAGTAGACGCCCAGTAGACCCAATAGACCCAGTAGACCCCCGGTAGACCCAGTAGACCCCCACTAGACCCCGTAGACCCCCAGTAGACCCAGTAGACCCAGTAGACCCCCAGTAGACCCAGTAGACCCAGTAGACCCCCAGTAGACCCAGTAGACTCAGTAGACCCCCAGTAGACCCAGTAGACCCAATAAACCCCCAGTAGACCCAGTAGACCCAGTAGATCCAGTAGACAAAGTAGACCCCCAGTAGACCCAGTAGACCCCCAGTAGACCCAGTAGACCCCCAGTAGACCCAGTAGACCCAGTAGACCCAGTAGACCCCCAGTAGACCCAGTAGACCCCCAGAAGACCCAGTAGACACAGTAGACCCCCAGTAGACCCAGTAGACCCAGTAGACCCAGTAGACCCAGTAGACCCAGTAGACCCCCAGTAGACCCAGTAGACCCAGTAGACCCCCGGTAGACGCAGTAGACCCCCAGTAGACCCAGTAGACCCCCAGTAGACCCAGTAGACCCAGTAGACCCCCAGTAGACCCAGTAGACCCAGTAGACCCAGTAGACCCCAGTAGACCCCCAGTAGACCCAGTAGACCCCAGTAGACCCAGTAGACCCACAGTAGACCCAGTAGACCCAGTAGACCCCCAGTAGACCCAGTAGATCCCCAGTAGACCCCAAGTAGACCCCCAGTAGACCCAGTAGACCCCCAGTAGACACCAAGTAGACCCAGTAGACCCAGTAAACCCCAGTAGACCCAGAAGACCCCCAGTAGACCGAGTAGACCCAGTAGACCCCTAGTAGACCCCTAGTAGACCCATAGACCCAGCAGACCCAGTAGACCCAGTAGACCCCCAGTAGACCCAGTAGACCCCCAGTAGACCCAGTAGAACCTGTAGACCCAGTAGACCCACAGTAGACCCAGTAGACCCAGTAGACCCCAGTAGATCCAGTAGACCCCAGTAGACCCCCAGTAGACCCAGTAGACCCCCAGTAGAGCCCAAGTAGACCCAGTAGACCCAGTAAACCCCAGTAGACCCAGAAGGCCCCCAGCAGACCGACTAGACCCAGTAGACCCCTAGTAGACCCAGTAGACCCAGTAGACCCAGCAGACCCAGTAGACCCAGTAGACCCCCAGTAGACCCAGTAGACCCAGTAGACCCCCAGTAGACCCAGTAGACCCCCAGTAGACCCCAAGTAGACCCCCAGTAGACCCAGTAGACCCCCAGTAGACCCCCAGTAGACCCAGTAGACCCAGTAAACCCCAGTAGACCCAGAAGACCCCCAGTAGACCGAGTAGACCCAGTAGACCCCTAGTAGACCCAGTAGACCCAGTAGACCCAGCAGACCCAGTAGACCCAGTAGACCCCCAGTAGACCCAGTAGACCCCCAGTAGATCCAGTAGAACCAGTAGACCCCCAGTGGACCCAGTAGACCCAGTAGACCCAGTAAACCCCAGTAGACCCAGAAGACTCCCAGTAGACCGAGTAGACCCAGTAGACCCCTAGTAGACCCAGTAGACCCAGCAGACCCAGTAGACCCAGTAGACCCCTAGTAGACCCAGTAGACCCCCAGTAGACCCAGTAGACCCCCAGTAGACCCAGTAGACCCAGGAGACCCAGTAGACCCAGTAGACCCAGTAGACCCAGTAGACCCCCAGTAGACCCAGTAGACCCAGTAGACCCCCAGTAGACCCAGTAGACCCAGTAGACCCAGTAGACCCAGTACACTCCCAGTAGACCCAGTAGACCCAGTAGACCCAGTAGACCCCACTAGACTTAGTAGACCCAGTAGACCCCAAGTAGACCGAGTAGACCCCCAGTAGACCCAGTAGACCCCAGTAGACCCCAGTAGACCCAGTAGACCCCCAGTAGATCCAGTAGACCCAGTAGACCCAGTCGACCCCAGTAGACCCAGTAGACCCAGTAGACCCAGTAGACCCCCAGTAGACCCAGTAGACCCAGTAGACCCCCAGTAGACCCAGTAGACCCAGTAGACCCAGTAGACCCAGTAGACCCAGTAGACCCCCAGTAGACCCAGTAGACCCAGTAGACCCAGTAGACCCCAGTAGACCCAGTAGACCCAGTAGACCCCCAGTAGACCCAGTAGACCCCAGTAGACCCAGTAGACCCCCAGTAGACCCAGTAGACCCAGTAGACCCCCAGTAGACCCAGTAGACCCAGTAGACCCCCAGTAGACCCAGTAGACCCAGTAGACCCCCAGTAGACCCAGTAGACCCAGTAGACCCAGTAGACCCCCAGTAGACCCAGTAGACCCCAGTAGACCCAGTAGACCCACAGTAGACCCAGTAGACCCAGTAGACCCCCAGTAGACCCAGTAGACCCCAGTAGACCCAGTAGACCCACAGTAGACCCAGTAGACCCAGTAGACCCCCAGTAGACCCAGTAGACCCAGTAGACCCCAGTAGACCCCCAGTAGACCTAGTAGACCCCAGTAGACCCAGTAGACCCCAGTAGACCCAGTAGACCCAGTAGACCCCCAGTAGACCCAGTAGACCCAGTAGACCCAGTAGACCCAGTAGACCCCCAGTAGACCCAGTAGACCCAGTAGACTCCCAGTAGACCCAGTAGACCCAGTAGACCCAGTAGACCCCCAGTAGACCCAGTAGACCCAGTAGACCCCCAGTAGACCCAGTAGACCCCCAGTAGACCCAGTAGACCAGTAGACCCCAGTAGACCCAGTATACTCAGTAGACCCCCAGTAGACCCAGTAGACCCAGTAGACCCCCAGTAGACCCAGTAGACCCAATAAACCCCCAGTAGACCCAGTAGACCCAGTAGACCCAGTAGACAAAGTAGACCCCCAGTAAACCCAGTAGACCCAATAAACCCCCAGTAGACCCAGTAGACCCAGTAGACCCAGTAGACCCCAGTAGACAAAGTAGACCCCCAGTAGACCCAGTAGACCCCCAGTAGACCCAGTAGACCCCCAGTAGACCCAGTAGACCCAGTAGACCCCCAGTAGACCCAGTAGACCCCAGAAGACCCAGTAGACCCAGTAGACCCCCAGTAGACCCAGTATACCCAGTAGACCCCCAGTAGACCCAGTAGACCCAGTAGACCCAGTAGACCCAGTAGACCCAGTGGACCCCCAGTAGACCCAGTAGACCCAGTAGACCCCCAGTAGACCCAGTAGACCCAGTAGACCCCCAGTAGACCCAGTAGACCCCCAGTAGACCCAGTAGACCCAGTAGACCCCCAGTAAACCCAGTAGACCCAGTAGACCC
>CM037457.1:26785403-26890500 GCA_021014325.1 Plazaster borealis | reverse complement strand
TGGAGGAAGGAAATAAGTCATTCTAATACTTTTATATTTTTTTAAATAAAAATTACATTTAACATTTAAGCCCAACACAAGGCCTTAAAAGGCCACTGAAGGCGAGGCCGAGGGATACAAGAACTTGGAATAAAAAACACAAGGTTAGAGAAGTTTGTTTTTTTCTGTTGACATTCCTCTTAAACAGGCCAAGATTGTACGATGATGGAAACCAAGATGCAGGTAGGGAGTTCCAAAGCGATTGATTAGTTTTATTTTATTTATTTATTTTCTTTGGAGGGGAACTAAGTAAAACATATTTTTGTTCATTCATATCGTAAATCATGGTTCATGTTTCAAAAATCAACTGTCTTTACTAACGTTCATGATGTTAGTATTGTAAAAATGCCCTATTTTATTCAGATTTTTCAATGCCTAAATTTGTCCAACTATTTCCTAAAAGACGCTTTAAGTTTTCCTAAAACCATTCTCTGTGGCAAATCCAGCTGAAAAATCACGATTTTCTTTTCAAAGTGCAATTTTAAATTGTCCACAAAAAAAATCTGGAACACTCTGGTCAGCTAAAACACCTACACGAATGGACGTGGAAATTTCTGAACTCGACAACCCTCGCCTTTCTGAGCACTGCCGATCACTGGAAAACCACTAAAATCATAAAAAATATATATCATATTTCTTCTTAATTATTAGTCCTTCATCTGACAGAAGATTCCATATCTTACCTTCGGAAAGTCGGATGTTAACAGGAAAAACTCGAGAAGATTGGAAATTTCTAGACGGATCGAACGGAACAAAGCACGCACAGCTGGTACAGCTAAAGGGGTACTGCGCATGCGTTTTGTATTTGTCCGTTCGTAGTAGCTTCTCAACACTCTTGCGTGTGCGAACTTTTCTTTGCTCCAGTAAGGGTAATTTTCGGCAGCTAGGGCCGTGCACACAGGACGTTATCACGGTCGTCAATCTGTCATGCGGCAGGAGGTCTCCATGCCTTTTCCACTGATCAGCCAAGTCGCTAATTGGCTTGTAAATACCCCACGGGGGTTCGGCGGGCCGTTCGAACAAACAGATTGAAGGAGCAAAAACACACCCATTCAAGCAGGCACACGGACAGACACTAAAAACTGGTAAACAACCAATGGCACAGTTAATTAGACAGGCAAAAAGTGAAAACGGGTTTTGACAAACAATATAGGAATTGTTACAAGCAACCAAACAAATGACATTAACAGACAATCATGAAGCAATCAAGTAAACCTCCAGTAAGCAGGTTAACAAAAACAACAAATCAGCATATCAGGGTCCAATTTCATAGAGCTGCTTAAGCAGAAAATATTGCTTATAAATTGTCTGCTAAGCAGAAATGAGCAGGATACCAGTCACAAATTGCACATGTGACATAGTAGTTTGGCTGAAAACCTTATTCTAGTAAGCATAACCCTGTCGTGCTTAGCTACCCTGTGTGCTTAAGCAGCTCTATTAAATTGGGCCCAGGTGTAAACACATGTAAAATAAGCAATAAAGTACATCTAAATATCAATGAAATGGTTACACAGGTACTTGTTGAAACATTTAAATGAATCTAGAATTAGGGCGTTCTTAACAGTTGTAGGCAGACTACTCCAAATACGAGGGAATGAATGAATAGACGTATTCTTAAGGCTTTGGGTCCTCGCATATAGATGGCTGAAAGTGAGTGTGTCCATGTGGCGAGTATTGACAGAAGTATGTGATTTGACAGTGTGACAGTCAACAAGACCAAATAAACATTTAGTGGTAAATTGGACAGTTATTCTTTGACGTCTAGATTGAGAGTTTGCCAGTTCAGTTGTGCTAGTCTGTCCTCATACGATACTGCCCCTCTTTGTTGTTTAAGGAACATTCTTGTAGCTCTTCTTTGAACTCGTTCCAGTTTATCTGATGAAGCTATGGGCACCAGGCAGGCAACCCGTACTCAAGAACTGGTATGACAAGTGACCAATAGAGAGACATCAGTGCATAAATAAGTGTGTCAATAATTAGATGGTTACTAACTGATGACCTTGCTCATTTTTGTTAATAACACAGTCTCACAGAAGATTGGCCATGAAGGAAAATGTGCAAATTTATTGCATGTGAGAGCTTTCCCTTGATGTCACATGATGTCACATGACAAACACTAGAAATTGGGTGTGTGGCAGGTTCAAACAATTAATTGGGCAACACATGGAGGAAGGAAGAGAAGGAGTTCGAACGAGCTTCATATCAAAGCATAGACTTTCTTGCCGCGGTCGTAAAACAGCTGTGGGTAAACAAAGCGCCAATTCCGTGAAGGGCCCAAGCCAGACACAAGCCGCGATGCATTGTGGGAAGATGGGGTGGAACAACGGCGTGTGCGCTATGAAGCATTTCTGACATAGTTTTGTCAAATATCAATTTCAAATTGCCTTATAACCAAAATGCTCCACATTGCTCCACCAAACTGAATATACGAAAGGACAAAGGAAACCATCACGTACCGATCCCCTAAGTTTGAGCTTTTGGAAAAGGTTGGAAAGCCCATAAAATCACACAAATATGAACCCAAATTTCTCATAATATTTCCTTCATCAAAAGAGACAAATATCCCCATAACTTACCACAGAAAAATCAAATTTTGACGATCAAACCATCAAAAGATTCAGCTCGTTTTGTAGAACTACATGGAAAACATGGCGCATGTAAACACCCTGTACATAGCTACTGCGCATGCATATTCATGTCCGTTAGTGTGTTCGAATTTGGTAACTCCAGTGTAATATCAGAGAGTAGCGCAGCAAGAAACCCTGTGGTCAAAGACGGCTTATCGCGGTCGTAAATCTGTCCCGCAGCAGGGGGCCTCCATGCCTTTTCCACTGGTCAGTCGGCGTGCTAATTGGTTTGTAAATACCCTGGCGGGCCGTTCAAACTCCTTCTCTTCCTTCCTCCATGGGCAACATAACTGATTTGATTCAATCATCAATTGTGTTTTTATAAATTAGCTCAGTTCATTCAGCCAGGGAAAAAAAAAAAGGTGCACTGGTGAAAGATATCGATGAAGAACATTTTCAGTGCAATGATAAAACACATCGGACTCAAGTTCTGATAATTGATATTTGATGCTTGATACTTGATCATCCTTATTAAAGTAAAGCTTGCTGATGACCTAGGCACTAGAGAGTGGGTTCAAATCCCGGACATGACACTTGTGTCCTTGAACAAGGCATCAACCATAAATTGCTTATTACCCAGGTGTGTAAATAACAACATTACATTGGACTAACAAGTTGGCGCAATAGAAGTGTTGTAGACGTGTTGTAGGCTCATACTCGGTATTTGTATTCAAGTAGCACTCAAGTACTACTGGAGTTCTGAAACGACTCGGCTATCAGATACTCATACTCAAAGTCCATACTCGATACTCAACTCTGATTCTGATAAGTACCTCTGGATAAAATACCACTTTTCTATACATGTGTTAATGCAAGAAATCAAGAAATGAAGCTCTGGAAAAAGTAAAGTTGTTTATCATGTATTTATGTTTAAAAGTTCTAACAAGCAGAAATTAATTAACAACAATAAATGTTTTTATACCTAATTTGGAAGTATTTTGTTTATAAAGTAGGGCCTACTGGTATTTGTTTACAAACTCTGAGATGATACTTGGTACTCAGCTTTTGGACTCGGTACTTGAATATCAGAGTACTTGGACAGACACTTTGTACTTTGTACTTTATGGCCCAAATACTCATTATCAAGTACTACTCTAACATTTTTACGTGTACTGTAACTTTCATTAAATTATAAACCTCCATGCATACTACTTGTGGCACCTTTTGATAATGGCCTCCTGAATCCGGATGTAATCAGTTGGTGGCAACAAAGTATTAAGTAGACTTCATACTTGAAAAAACTTACCTTTCTCATCAACTACCTGGATGGGTTTTTCTGGTAATGCACAGTCATTGTGATTATTCCTGTAGAACCGCTGTTGTAACTCATATGGCCCAAAAGCTTTCCCCTGCATCATGTACACAGTAATGGTAGATTTCTTAACACAATTATTTTTTACCTACATCAAGTTTTTTTGCACATGATATTTGTGCAAGTAGGGGACATAATTGGCGTTCAAGGCTGTAGGTCGAGGTTCTCATATGCCACAATGCCAGATTCAGAAACTAATCAAACAACAATAAATGTCTTTTACCTCATTTTGCAGGTTTTTTTTCTTCTTATAAAGTAGGGCATACTCGAACTCGTACACATACTAAGAGATCTAAATACTTGGTACTCAATGTTAGATTCGGTTCTCGTATATCAGAGTACTCGGACACTTATACTTGGGCTCAAAGGCCAAAATGTACCCATACAAACACATTCACGTTAGGTGTACTCTTCATACACATTAGGGCAGAGGGTTAAATGCAAGATATTATGTAGAAAGTATGTATTAAATACTTACCAGAATAAACTCTGGTTTGTGAAGCATGTTGTGTTTTGCATGGAAGCTCTCAGTACATATCACGGCAATGCATAACATATGGGCCACAATCAAGGCCGGGGACCTGGATATTTACAAACCCCATAATTCCTCCTGGAATAGCCCCCCCCCCCCACATCATACAACCCTTGCCACCTTTCGCTTTAGATTTTTTGGCCAATAGCCCCATCACTTTACCTTTCCAGACTTCCATTTTGTCAGTTTGTTTATATGCAGTGTTTCATGTGTACAACCAGTGTTTACAATTTTCAGTATGTGGCTTGAAGTTAAACCCCAGTCAGTAATGTACCCTCTCATAATTTCCTTGAAAGCAATTTCTTTTTGGAAAAATTAGTGCTTGTAAAAATGACAAACCACATTTAAAAATCAGAGAATGAAAGGCTGATTTTTTTAAAGCAGTTTTGAGCAGTCAAAGGTGATTTATACACAAAACATTTACTCCCCAAAACTGCCAAAAACAACACATGCCGACTGGGGTGTGATCCACTATTTTGTAAGATTTAACATAACTTTTTTTACTGTAAATGAACTGTTTTGCACCGTAAAAATTGAAATAAAATTATCACTTGATTGAAAAAAGCTTCTGTATCACATTGATTGTCAGCTAACAAATTATTGTAAACAATGACACGTTTAAAACCCCATCAAGTAAATAAAATATGGCCGACACCATTCATGCTTATAGGGTGCACCCAACGGCGCACCCAAGGGGGGGGCTCGGGGGGCTTGAGCCCCCCCCCCCCCCAGAGGGTCCCCGAAAAAAAAAATGGGGGAGAAAAGAAAGGAGAGGGAAGGGGGAGGGAGAAAAGTCGTAGTGTGTGTGTGCGCTGTGTAGTTATTGGTTTTTTTATTTCCGTTGGCAGGATTTTCTTTTCATTCTATGCCATTCGCAACTTTTTTCTTTCTGCCAAAATTACTCTTTTATATGAGAGATTCGATAACGCGAGGTGCGAGATGTAAGACAGATATTGAACACCATACGTTTATGATATCTATCTCACTTTTTAGATTTGCCACAAAAACATATTAAGCATTTGAAACCAACGGGTCACTTTGTCCAGGATAAAATATGTCTCACGTTGGTCTCAAGTCGTTCCGGCATTCAATGTTTTCCCCCCTTAAGGATTGCCTGTAGTACTACACTTGAATTTTAGAAACACCTTATAGTAATTTTTTTAACCCACAAAGTTTTTAATGAATATGCATTAAACCGGATTTCGACCAGAACGTCATCACACGTTGCTCCCTTTCCACATGTTTCTTCAAGTTGGCTATGTGCAGGGAATAAAAAGGCCTGCAATCCTACCCTTTCCAAATTACACATCACATTTATTCCCAGGTTAAACTTTTAATTTTCCTTTTTTAACAGTAATCTGATATAAATTATAATTATCTAACAGTTAAACACCACTTTTGCAAAACGAAGGATTATCTGTAGGATCTGGATTTGCCTCCCACGTATTCATAGTATTTGCCGCCCAGTGATGAAAAATAGGTAGCACCGCCCACATGAACGTTCTTTTCCACAACCTCCGCAGCATTATTATTTAAAACAAAAACTGTTGCCGACAATGTACAGCGTTCACAACATTCTGGGGACTCCATGCTGGCATTATCTGCCTGACCCAGTTAAGTGGCAATAAGTTCTAACAAGAGGGAGGCCGAACATCACTGAAAACTTGCAATCCATACTCCAGAGATGTCAGCACGAGATTGGCTCTCGCAAGCTTGGCGTTTATTAGACTTTTCAAATAAAAATTAAAGATGTAGGCCGATATGATCAGAAGTGCTTAAAAAGTGTGTCTATTTTTCAAATGTTAAGCATAAAGAGGCTTGATTTTTCACCTCCAAAATGCCACAAGCCCAGAGCTTACGGGGGGTTCGCCCCCTGGACCCCCACTGGGGCTTCGCCCCTGGACCCCACCAGGGGCCGTCAGGCCGGCCCCTGGACCCCACCCGTTAAATTTATTTGAGCCCCCCCTAAGACATAATCCTGGGTGCGCCGTTGGGTGCACCCCACTAATTCCACTCCCATAGCATTCAGTGCAAAAGGCTAAATATTCAAAAATACACAAAAAATACTTAAAAGTCTCTCAAATTATCACCTCACTCTTCAGGCAGACACTACGAGAAGTAACCCCTGGACATTGGCTTTCAAAAAAAGCATCTTCAAACAACCCATGTTTTTCTGTCCAGCTGGTACATTCTTGCAGCTTTCTTGATGCGTGGCTCCTTGATTTGGCACAAAAATCTTGTATGGAGCTTGCTCTATGTTGGGAGGGACCTGCTCCATCATCCAGAGTAACTGGGACTACATCGATCTATGCCTAAATAACAATAAATAAGCATTAGTTTGACCAGAGTATAAATTTAAACAATAAACAGACCTTTAAGAAAATAAGGTACACAATGTACCCTTTCAGTTAGTTCACATAAACCAAAAGGTCAACATATCTAAAACTATTAACAAACATTGGTCCTACTCAAAAATTAAACAGCCTAAAGAATGGTAAATTAGAACGGTAAATTGATAAATTTGTTATGCTAAATTTTTGTTTTGCATTTGTTTATATAGCCAACTATAACAACTATTTGTGATGGACTACAAATGTTTGAATTACTGAGTATAGCAGACCACACATTTTTAAATTTATATTTAATATATCGATTGGTTTATTTCATAGAAACACTTCAAAGGAATGAACAGTATGACAACCGATAGGGTTAAATTGCACTAGAACATGTTCAATATAAAAATTACTTAAAAAGTAGCAAAAAGGTTAAACAGTATAAACACACAATAGGAAATGAGCAAGTATTAAAAACAATCAGCTTCTAGCGGGAACATGGCACATCAAAACAAATTTAGACAAGATTTTACACACATACGTACATTGAAACTTGAACATGTTGAACGCCTAGTGGTTTTTACAAAAGCTATTGCTGCTATTTTATTTAACTATGCGACTTTTTAGTGACCAAATGGGTTGTAAGATGTGGGTCTGCCTACGTATTATTATAGAAATACGGCCACGGAGCAGACTGCACGCACGCACTATGGCTGCTGTATAATGTGCGGACGGTCACATAGGACCTGCACGCACGGTGAATCGCATGCGGTACCAACAAAAAATCGTGTCACTTGGCAAAAGCTAAAAACATACCCTCAAAGTTCAAACTTACCCTGGAGTTGTCCTCTTCTTCCTAAAACTTGCTTCAGCACAACCCTTACACAAATTTGCACAAGCTTGCTGGCAAGCTTGTAATAAGCTTACCGGCTAGCTTACCGGCAAGCTTACTGCAAGCTTGCAGCAAGCTTACCACAAGCTTGCCAGCAAGCTAGTAACTAGCTTGTATTGTTCCAAATATTTAAATTAGGGCAAGCTTGCAACAAGCTTGCCGCAAGCTTGTTGCAAGCTTGCCAAAATTTGAGATAGTTTACATCGTACAAGCTAGTTACTAGCTTGCAGCAAGCTTGCGGGAAGCTCGCCGACAAGCTTGTTACAAGCTTGCCCTAATTACAACATTTGGAACAATATAATAAGCAGGTTACCAGCTTGCAGCAAGCTTGCGACTAGTGACCAACTTGCGGCATGCTTGCCATAAATTTAAATATTTAGAATACAAGCTAGTAGCTTGATTGAAGAAAGCATGCGCTGCAGACTATAGCCGGCAACTTCTAATTCATGCAAAGGTATGCATATACAGACGCTTATAAATTCAATTGAACTCAAAGAAATTGGAAAGTTGAAAGGTTGCAAGCATTTCACCATTGATAAATTAAGTAGTTAACTTGTATTTACTTCAGTATAATTCAGGCCAAAAATTAAGGAGAATGTTATAGTCAAATAATTCACACTGCACTAGCTTGTTAACAGGAACAAATGAGTAGTTTGATTATTTTGGGTTGTTTCTTTCCCTGTATATAAAAATAATAAATATGAGATATTTATATTACGCGAGCCTCTATATGCGCATGTACAGTGTTTACGATATTAATATAAACCCTTGACATATGTAAATCCTGAGATAGAGGTGTTTGCCTTTTTGAGAAAATAATGAAGTAAAGTCAAATAAATCAAGAAACAATTATTTACCTCTGCAAGACTTGAGATAAACATGCATGAAGGAATTGGGACGGTGAAATCCATTTGCAGTTGTAACAACCAAAATCAGCTGTTGCATTTTTAAAGGTTTTCAGATTTTGTTTTCCTTTTAAACATGACTTTATTTCGAAGGTAATTATTTCACAGGGAAAAAATTGTTCTCTCATGAGCTTCGTGATCAGTTAGCTTTCGGACTAAATAGTGCAATATCTTTTATCCTTACAAATCTTGTATAAAACCTTTTAAAACCTTTTAAAGAATTTGTTACGAACAAATACTGGGGTTTCGGCTTTAACAAGGCGAACGATTAAGAATTGAGTAATGTCTTGGTGGCGTAATATTGTTTGTTAATTAGTCCCGATGATGCGATCGATTGTCCACCAGACGTGAAAGAGTTAACGAAAATGGAACCTGATGCTTTAGGGCACTTTTATGATGCCATTTCTATCACACAAACTTGACATTGTGATGGGCCACAACCAATACATATCCCTTTAACGCTTCCGTATTTAATAATAATTAACTTGACACCTGATGACGTCACAATGACGAAAACTTGTTTTTCATAGTAAGATATTATAACCTACAATATGGTATAAGATTTGTGTCATGCAATGCCTTCGAACAAAAACAAGTTGACAGAAAGCGCTATGAAGGGGTGGTAACGTAATGATTATTAGTAATTGAAAGCATATGGGCAAAAAGGCCGTTAAAAAATTTAATAATAAATTAAAAACTAAAAATGAAAAGTTAGTTGCCGTTAGTGTGTTCAAATACTGCCTTCTGTAATTCTTGTGTCCATGAGAATTGTTTTACACGAAATAGGTGTCTATAGGGTTGTGGTGAACGAAAGATGCTAAATAATTGATAACCCTTTGGGCGCTAAACATCTGAGATATTAATGGTCAGCCTGTATAGCGCCCTCTTGTGTTTCCCTATTTCCACGCTCTATATCCTGCCATCGTTAGATACATCATGAATGGAAGGATCAAAGGTCAATACGATATCGCGTTGCACACTAACGGGCTCTCTATACATGGCTGTGTAAGAGGACCGTATAACTACGTACAGTGTCAACGCAAGATCACACACAGAGAAATTGTTACAATTCTTTCACAAAATACGTTTCTAAAT
Organism: Plazaster borealis; assembly: GCA_021014325.1. NCBI lineage: Eukaryota > Metazoa > Echinodermata > Asteroidea > Forcipulatida > Labidiasteridae > Plazaster > Plazaster borealis. The sequence continues at coordinate 26,880,765 of CM037457.1, read as the reverse complement.
TGGTAATATCGCCAAGAAATGAATGGCAAACACTCGAAACAACTACTACTTGATCTAAGTTGGAGCACAGGCTTTCATTTGATGTGTTGTTTGTGTCTTTTTAAGTCTGTACTTCCTGAGATCGAACGATAACAATATTTCACGGGTTAATGCTATGAGGATTTTCGGTATAAGAAAAAAAATTAAAATCTTGACGATTACAAAGGTGGTTTCGGCGGATAGCCGAAACCCCCAAATATAAACAGTTTGTTCTGTGTTTTTTTCTCAAAACCTTGATGAAATGTTTCTGTGTAATCTGAAAACTATCAGATTTGAAAGAATACATTCTTTTAAAATTTTTGTTTTATCATACCTCTGGTGGCCCTGAAGGGACATCGCACATCACAAATATCTTTGCAAATATTTGCGATGTCGCAAATATCTTTGCAAATATCTTTGCAAAAATTTGCGATGTTTGCAAATATTTGCAATGTCGCAAATATCTTTGCAAATATCTTTGCAAATATTTGCCATGTCGCAAATATCTTTGCAAATATCCTTGCAAAAATTTGCGATGTCGCAAATATCTTTGCAAATATCTTTGCAAATATTGGCGATGTTTGCAAATATTTGCAATGTCGCAAATATCTTTGCAAATATTTGCGATGTCGCAAATATCTTTGCAAATATCTTTGCAAATGTTTGCGATGTCGCAAATATCTTTGCAAATATCTTTGCAAATATTTGCAATGTCGCATATATTATCGCATACTTTGTGGCATACTTTGTCGCATAGTTTGCATATTTGTACTGGGCATTTTTTCAAGAGCCTAAAGGTCTTAAAGTTGTTTGGGTTCCAGTCTTCATTCCATTAACATGTACACACGGGTGGGTAGTCGGGTGCAGCTTGAGTACTCCGTGTACTCGGGCTCTTTCCGCTGCATGGAGGTTTAGGCATCCGTTGTCGTTTTTTTTATGAATCTCAACAAAATTTTTCAACAAGTCAACCGATAAGCATTATGCCACCTTCTAGAGGACCAGTGGTGAGGATTGTTATTGTTAATGTTCCATGTTGTCTAGCGCTAGTCTAGTTACATTAATCGGTTGTCCAGGCAGGGGGAGGGCTCAAAATAAAAACTAGTCAACTCGCCCCCACTAAAGTCGCCCCAGCAAAGTCGCCCACTATAAAGTCGCCCACTACAAAGTCGCCCCCTAGCAAAGTCACCCCTTCTCATACAAACTCAAAGTCGCCCCCCCCTGACAAAGTCCCCCCTGACAAAGTCCCCCCTGACAAAGTCGCCCCCGACACAGTCCCCCCCCCTACAAAGTGACAAGTCACCAGGACTCAATACTTCTCCAACCGCTGTCTAGGTAGTACGTACGTAGTACTACCGTAGTATAGGCCTCCATGATAGGCCTACTTACAGAAAAAACCCTATTTTTTGTTTTAATTTTGTTATGTTTAAAATAAATAGGCCTACTACTTTACTAGCCAGTATTAAATTAAATAGCAGCCTATGCTCATGTCATGTACTTTCTTTAACCGTTCTATTTTTCCTCCATTGTACTGGTAGTGGTACTGGTAGGTAGGAAATAGAGAGTACTTTTACTCAAAAACTTAACATACGGACATATAAAAATACATACAAAATTTTGGTCTGGTAATTTCCCCCCAAAAATATCTGAAACATATAACTATCTATAACATTCTCCGTGAATTTCATCGCATACTTTTGTGTATGAACTGTTATTTCTCAGCAGTGTTGAAAACCTTCTTTACAGCACAAAAAGTTGCAACAGATATGCAGATAATATGTCATGTAAGTGCTTATAAATTGTTTTTTGTGTGTTTCACCTCGTAGACGGTACATCTGCATCCCCAAGTGGGCAAGCATTTTGTTCTGGAAGACTCTCATTGTAACTGTCGCTTATTATTACTATGAGGTCACTGAAGATGCTACAATAAAGAAAAGATAAATATTATACCACCAAACAATAGTTTATCACATTACAGATTATGAATGATGTACATGTAGCATCCTCATCACTGCAGAAGAGGGATTGAAACTGTGTTATGCATGTGTTGAAAAACCATCAACTGGGAACATAAGACTGGAACAAAAACAAACTTGATAGATTTCAGGGTTTGGATAAAGGTATGTCAATACAGGTTCGGTTTACAGTCCTCTATGTGACCAACCACATCATGTACATATGGAAGAGATTCTTAAAATTACAACCAGATGGGTTTAATTTTGCAATTAATTAATTTAGCAATGCAACCTTTCTATCAATTTATTTACAGTTTTACTGTCAAAATTTAGCAAAATTCACCTTCAAATGGCTTACTCTTTGGGATCTGCAACAGCTACTTGTGTAGATGGTGTAGATGATGCCTGTGGTGTAGATGAGGCCTGTGGTGTAGATGATGCCTGTGGTGTAGATGATGCCTGTGGTGTAGATGAGGCCTGTGGTGTAGATGATGCCTGTGGTGTAGATGAGGCCTGTGGTGTAGATGAGGCCTGTGGTGTAGATGAGGCCTGTGGTGTAGATGAGACCTGTGGTGTAGATGATGCCTGTGGTGTAGATGATGCCTGTGGTGTAGATGAGGCCTGTGGTGTAGATGAGGCCTGTGGTGTAGATGATGCCTGTGGTGTAGATGAGGCCTGTGGTGTAGATGATGCCTGTGGTGTAGATGATGCCTGTGGTGTAGATGATGCCTGTGGTGTAGATGATGCCTGTGGTGTAGATGAGGCCTGTGGTGTAGATGATGCCTGTGGTGTAGATGAGGCCTGTGGTACAGGCACTGTTTCATCCATCCCTATCTCGGGAACAGGGCCCTCTAAATGTGGCTTTTTGAGTGACACAATACCGGACTCATTCAGGCGCGGCCGTTTTGCTCCATCAACCACCTGGTCAATTTAAAATAGGAATACATAAACTAAATATTTCAATTCCTGTATAAGTGAAACAAGACAGAAACATATTTTGCTGTGAACCTCTTTGGCTAGCAAAAATACCTTCATATTACTTTAAAGGGTACTTCAATTAGGAAAACATACAAATGAGCAACAGCATGGTTACATGCAGTTTGAATAGATACAGACAAAGGTTTTCAATTCATGCATTTAAATTGTGTAAATTTTCTGTTTCATATGATTTTTCTTTCCTTTTGGATAATGGGTAAGGTCACTCTTTACCACAATTTATAAAACCTGTATATAGGCATTTCATCTAATTTTTTAATTGCTTCAGTGACACACCAATTAATAGCCAAGATGAAAGAGCAGGTCTCAAGCATTCCACCAATGTAAAAAAAGTTAAAATCAGGCAAGCGGTTTTCAAAATACAGAATTTTAATAATGCAAAACTTGGTTCAAATTGTCGCTTAAAGGTCAAAGGTCACCTTTTGTTTTTCTTTATAAAGACAATGGCACCGTCAAGAATGTAAACATTACAGTATTAATCTCTCATAACTCCAAAACGGTTTATTCAATGTTGTTCATATTTGGCACAATGATTACTTATATTGTTGCGCTTTAATTAAAAGCAAAATTAAGATATTAAAATAATGTTTAATTGCTCATTTGCATATTTGATTACCAAAATTTTGAAAAAAATGATATTTTGCCGCATTTTTAGGACTATTATTAATGTGAAGCACGTGTGAAGTAGGTCTTTCTAGCAGGGACAAATCACCGACAGAATAAAAGATTCTCTAAAAAGAATAAATTGTCTAATTTGCATAATTAATTAATGATAAGTCTTGTTACAGTAACTTATTCCTTCTATTCACTGTCACATCTTCTGTTGAACTTGTTATAACAATAACCCTTTTCCTACTTCCCTCAAAGAGTAAGACTGATTACATGTAAAAAGGTATCAGTAATTGGCTTAATTGGATTGCATGATAATTACATGCGCATTAATTAATGCCAGCCAGCCAATTGCCGCCATATATCATAATTTACATGTACACGTACATCCATCGACATTATTTTGTCCAAATGCTTTAAAATTAAAATTCAGTTGACTCTCGTTATAAAGCGCACTTTTATGCACAATTTCTGCTTATTACAATATAAAGAGCAATTTCTTAAGTCCAAAAAGGTCAATTTCTCTTCCTGTTTTTTGTTTTGTTTTTTGGCTGTGTTCTTATAACAACATTCCTGTTATAAAGAGAAAAAGGGGCGGTTCCACCAACCTTGTTATAACGAGAGTCCACTTTACAACATGAGGCACCTGGGTAGGAAGACTAAAGGCATTAAAAATGATGTTGTATGCAATAATGAAAATATCAATTAGCCAAAGTCATTCATGCTAAGCACTGGATATTTCACAAAGACATTGTACATTTGTACATGTATCTTTTAAGTTAATTAAAATGGTTAAGGAAAATTTAGCATATCAAAAATGTTTTGCAGAGCGGATTTTCATTGAACATGCTGTGAAATTGGGCAGGTTCTAAAACTGAATCATGTTTTTTCTTGACCAGTTCCGCCCCCACCCTCCATAAAACCCACCCCCGCGAATAATAAAGGAAAAACATCAAATCAGGAGAAATTTTGTGCAATTCTGAGATTGAAACATTGATCGTAAAAAGTCATTCAAATTGTTAGTCTGATTCCGTAGAATAGCCCAAATGTGTTAGGAACACCATCAACATGAACCACTTGCAGTTGAACCTTTGCACGTAAGTACACAATTTTTGTTTGTATTTATTACTTTTCGTTATATTTCCCCATGAATGATTATATCGTTCTTCTTTAAATCTGACAGGAGATTGTATTTTTTTAGTTCATCTTCGTCTTCATAGTTTATTCTGTAAACCGTCTTCAAAGGGTCTTCCTTATGAGAGCTGATATCGGTTACTCGTCCTCTTATCCACATTTTCTCGTGGTCGACAACAAACAAATGCTTGATGTCTTTACCTACAAGTAAGGCAGGGTTGTCCAGAAGCTTCTGCAGAAACAGTCGAGAACTTTGAGCAGAACGCTTTTTCTTCTCACCTTCGATTTTCTTCATGAGTTTCCTCTTTTGTTCTTCAAAACTTGCGGATCTATCATCTTACGTAGTATACTGCAGACCACTGCTGTCGGATGGTAGTGATGAAATAACCTTGTTTGGGTCAGTTTCTGGTTGCAACTTGTGATGAAGAATAACCTCATGAAGATGCTCCTTCATTTCATTCTTAGAAAATGGTCGCTGTTGGTGGGTTAATTGGAAGTGTTCCTTTGACGGACCTTTACATTTGACAACTTTTTGAAGGAAGGAGAGCTGGGTGTGTATGGCACGCCGGATGAACTCATCTGTGTTTTCTTTTTGAAGATCTGTGACGTGCTGGTCAACACTGACAACCGTTGTCCATAAACCACCGAGTGCGGATACTTCGTTGACTAGCGCAGCGGTAGTCCTCATTTTCTTCTCCTCACTTTCCTTCTGTTTCCGTTGTCTCTGTTGTAAGCCTTCCCATTTCTGTGCCTTAATTTGTTTCTTTCGTTGGTTATATCGGTCCAATACTTCTGAAGAGCGCTGTCTAGCCACCTTCATGTAGTGTGCCCGCTCATCCTCGGAGAGGCTATCCAGCCACTCTGGAGTTTTATTATTTGTCCACATGATGATGGTCTCCAGAGTGGTTACTCTAGCAGCAGGCTTTTGCCTCACTAGCAAATCTAGTTGGCCAAAATCTCTTTCACCAATCAGATTGGTACTTGGAACATTTGCAAACGATGACTGGACTGTGTCTGATGGGTTCCAATACTTCCCGCCAGGTAATTGGTCTTTACACTGGCGTTGCAGGATAAGAAGTACTGCACAGCAAATTAACTCAAGGGCTTGGATCGTCATACTTTCTGATTCAGGATCGGTTGGAAGTAGCAGCTTCTGGCAGACAGCATCTGAAGACAGATCAACATCGTCGAATGCACTCTCACCAGCCAGCATGGAACTTGCATCCTCCTTCCACTCTGACAGCTTGCATTGTAACTGATGTAGAGGTTGATTCATACACAAGATGTTCTCTGCCTGCTTAACAGTCTCCCAAAGAGGTAGTGTAACCAGCCCATGAAACAGCCCCAATGCTCGCAATTCTGCCTTGAAAATTCTCTCGTTTGCATCTTCTTCTACAGCAAGGAGTAGGTTATTCTTGGTGTCCAACATGCTTAGAAAGGACAAGACATGATCCAGATGAAAATATAGGGCTGCTGCCCCTTCAAACAGAATATTCGCTCTATTGCCTATGTAATCAACGAGATGGTTCTTCACACCGAAAGCGTTCTCAAGGCAGGCTGTAAAAACATCTTCTACTCCAGACTTGTCACATTCTCTGTGATGGAAAGCCTTGCTAGCTGTCCGAACTAATCTTGTCACTCCAGACTCTGAAGTTTGCAGAGTGTGCGCGTTTTTACCAGATTTTGATATATCCTCAAAAACCTTCAGCACCTTTCCTACCTCTTCTGCAAAATTAATTAGCGGATGCATTTTGCAGTAAAAACTGCCGAACTCTCTCATGCAATCCCTTGCCTCCTCTGTAAGTTTCTCCCAGTTGTCAACTACCTTCGGCAGGAGATCTGACCGAATAGTCTGTAGTTTCTCGTTGAATTGAGGCATTGTGGGTCCCTGATCGGTCATGGTGGATTTTAAGGTTGTGATAAGTTCGTTGTAGATCGGCTCTGTAGATACACCCTTAAGTGTAGATACACCCTTAAGTGTAGTCAGTGTGTACGCTAGTTCTCGAATGTGCTCTGTAAAGGCTTCAGTTACTGCCTCCGTGTCTCCACAAGCCATCTCAACTGAAGCAATCGTTCTCGATGACCCATCAGGCAGGGATACCTGGAAGTTCTGATATTTACGATGGTGCTTCGTGGTACCGTCCCCATGAATACAGTTACCAAGTGTATCTCCTGGTGTGGTTGAGTGCATGGCTAGTGCTACCTCTATGTTGGCAAGATGGTTGGCTTCCAGAAAGCTTTGAGCGTGTGCCAGCCGATGGTAACCTTTGAACATCTTTCCCAGCAAGACTTTTCAAGACAGTCTTGATCACAGTGTTCACCTTGTTCATAGAAACATTTTGCGACAGCAATTCCATGATGGTTCGTCTAACACTGTCGTTGTACCGGCCATCGTGGAAAGTACATACCTCATCATCTTCAAAAAAACCAATTAGTTGTTCTAATTCCTTGTTCCTTTGTTCAAGGTATTTGTATCGTTCGTCAAGAAGAAGAAGATCCTTATCTCGGTGTGATAGTCTTGAATACTCGGCTTCCTTTTTTCTCTGCTTTTTATTATACCGAACCTGTTTCTGCAGGTTTGCTGTTGAGTTTGACTTGCTTTATAATTTTGTTTGGTGTTGCTGACAGGCTTGGGTTGTGTGGTCGAGCTGTGCTCTTGTTGTCTGAAGGTCATCCTGGAGTTCCATCACTGCTTCTTGTAAGGATGTGTTGTCTTTCTGTAGCGACGATGTTTCTTTCTGTAGTTTACTGATGCTCTCGTCTCGTCATTTGATTCTCTTATTGACGTTTCTTGTCCCTAGTTGACGGAGTTTTGCTTTGGCCATTTCCCATTTTTTTCTTGATGCCTTCTAACCGTTTTGATGATTCAGCGTACTTACTTTTGTACTCTTGTAGCTCATTTATTGCTGGGTTGAACTGAGAGGTCATTTGATGCATCTCTATCATCAAGATTTGCTGCTGATCTTGCAACTCTTGCAGCATTGCAGAAAGACGAGTAACTTCTGCCTGGGATTCATTTTTGCCAGCACACTCTTCTTCTAGGGATTCAATTTGACTCTTCTGATAAGTAAGGGTGTTCTTCAGTTCCGACACATTAGACTCTGTGTTTGCTAGCTTCCGTTTGACTCCCTTTGTAACAGCCTTTGCCGCAGCCAATTCTTCCCTTAGTTTCTTCTTCCTGGGTGTATCTGGTTCTTTCAGTCTTCTGGTCCGCACCAACTGAAACTCCTCTTCCATCAAATCATGAAGACTTCCGATATAAGTTTTCCCTTTACGTTTAATTTTTGTTTGTTGGTCAACTAGTCTAGTTACAAATACCTTTAGCGACATTTCATTCACACCTACTATACCTGTCATCCTAACTAACATCTTAACAAATTCTGGCTTTGTCATCGACAGTTCTCTTGTTGCGTAACTATAAAGTTCAAACACTAGTCCATTCTTGATCATTGCTTGAACAGGGATGTCAAATCCATCTTCAGTGAAGTTCCTCCGGCAGATTCCAGCTGCTGTAGCATAAGGTCCAATCTCTGGATGATAACAAAAATAAAAAATAAATAAATAAACATGTTATTTTACTCTGAACCTAGTGTAAAGAAAAATTTGAACTCAATAAAACAACCAACATCACATGATGCTTACCTTGACTGTTTCCTGCCATTTCTTCCAGATGAACATCTTGAGTTGGTGGAGAAGATTCATGGTGTGAACCAAGATCTTGGCTGGTTGATTGCGCCTCGGAATTGGAGTCACCAGACGTTTCCATTACTTTGGAGGGAGCTTGATAGAAATGATAGTTGTATCTAAGTTAATAATTGGTATTTATATGTATCGCCACATGGAAGTAGTTTGCTGAAATATGCAATTAGAAATTATGTCAGCAAACATGCTATAGGAATTGTTTGTTCGGTGTCACTTAGTATTTCACAATCTATAGCACAAGTCAAAAGGTGTACATTATAGCTAAAATACGCTTTTTAATAGTTAAACAAAAAGTTTGTAAGAATTTTTAGTCAGAGACAGTTTTAATTCTAGACGTACATGTAGAACAAAAAATGCAACCCAGCGCTTACCTTTACTGATTCACACATAGGACTCTTAGAGTGGAAAACATTTTTTAAATTCTTGGATGGCGCCCAGAGAAAGCTGCAAGTGATGGACACATAAAAATATAATAAATTAAGATGCTTTTAGAAATAAAACAGGTCGACCTTTAGTTTTCCTTTGTGAACTTGTTGTTCCTTCCATAACAGGTCATACTTGAAACTCTTGACAACTCACATCACACTCACAATCAAACCAGTACTTCATGCCAAAATGTCAACATTGATTAATATTAAAATTATTAATTAAAAAAATTAGTCAAAATTGTCTTTATTGCTGTTAGAATTGTGTGTTGATGTGAGTTGTCGTACGCCGTTGTCCAATGTGGGAAATTGAGACAAATTAAAAAATGTAAAATAATTACATGTACTGAGTCAGCAAAATAATAATTTGGTATTTGTGTACATCAGGCTCCTTAACATTTATTTTAAAAATGGAATCAAAGTATATGTAGGCCTAGTATATGTACTCCAGTCAGTCGTTTCTCAATCAAATGATACTTAATTTACACTGTGTTCATGATATTTGTTAGCATTTGAAGAAAAAATGTTCAAGAGGCTGACTGTTGATATTTTATGAACGATGTAAACTGCCAACAATTTTGAAGAAACTAAACAAATATATCAATTAACTTTTTGAAACAAAATTAGATGTGGACTCATTCTTTATTTGATGGTTTGATCTACAGTACAGAACATAGTCCAGCCAGTCAATTTGAATAATAAAAAAGCATCAGAAGGCCGAAGTAAGAAGAAGTTGAGTCACAAACAATGACAAAACAAATCCATAGCGCAATAGGTTCACAAGAAAAATTAGACGTTTTTGTAAAAAAAATAATCCTAACATTAATCGTTTTCTGACATGTAAATACACAATAAGTATAAAATGACTCTCTTCCTTTAATATGTAAATATCTTTTTGATGTATCAATAAGGTTTAGGGGATGAAAATTGGTGACTAATAATAACGACAATGTAAACAAATTGTACGTGTTCGGTACCCAACCTTCCAAAGTACCATGTGTATGAAATTGTCTTGTGGTAACCAGTCTACTGCTATGTGTTCGGTACCCAACCTTCCACGGTATCATGTATATGAAATTGTATTGTGGTAACCAGTCTACTGACAACCGTGCGGAAGCAAATGTGGAAAACTGAAAAACTGAAAAAATCCGCTGTACAAAAGTACATTTTGGGAGGCCGTTTCAAAACCCAAACTACTAAAAACTTCAATTCTCATAAAGGAATATATTTCTTGCCTTCTGAAGAAGTTCTGTGTGGAAAAAATAGCGAACTTCTATGATAATCTGATGTCAAAATTTGTCTTTCGCACCGTTTGAAAACCGCTGGTCCGATCTTCGCAGAACAAACGTGGTGGGTAAAAGCACTCGTCTTCTTCCGGAAATTACCGATCACGCGCCGATGTCGGGAACCTAACGCTTCTTATTGGTCAAGGAAAAACTATGAATGAAACCGAGTACGACCGAGCGAAAGCCGAAAGGCACGATCGGGCTCACTTCCGGCGCTGTGCAGGCAGTTTTTTCCCCACACCATGTTTTATTTTAACTCATAACTAACGAACTACTGGGTCGTTTGCGCTGATTTTGCGGCAATAATCCCGTAAGATATGCATTATTACGATTACGAATTTTCATGATCATATTTTTTATAAAACCTGAGATACAATCTAATATATTTTGACATAATTTTTTTTCCCCGCAACGTTGTGTGCGTGGGGCTGTGTGTGCGGTTACCGCGACTGGTTTTGTGACGCCACTGAGATGCCTACTGTATAACAACTGTTATTTAGTTTATTTTATTTTGTAGTTCGGTCAGATTTATTTCCATTTCACAATTATTTAAATACAAGTAAATAAAGAAAATATTCATTTTTAAAAATATTTTGGGGAGAAGTTAATACCGACTTACCAAATCAATATCTGGCAAGGAATCTGAATCAGACTCATCTTCCTGTTGGTAAAGTAAAACAATTGCAATTGTCATGTACATGTACATTATACTATGTGCACTACATCAAATCCCCTTCCATCCAATCGCCTTGCCCCATGTACTTCAAATGTTGACACAATCATAGACTTTTCTTTTGACCTTAATAACCATATTTTATGCAGCCCCCTATTGTGACACATGAGGAGAAAAAATTACTATCGAAGAATTAATTTAAGTTCATAATTTTGCTCACTCAATGTTTAAAAAAAATTGTTTTAGTACACAGAATATTTTATATCAAGTGCACGATATTCTCATACATTATTATTTCTCTCCAGTTGTAGTATAAAGTAGTGTAAAGGATACACAATTCATGTAGATATTTATATGTCGAGACATTATGCTATCAATAGGCTATAGTTATGGAGGTACTGGCCCATCATACTTGCACAAGATTTTGAGGGCACACTAATCAATACACTTTACCCATGAAAGAAAAGAACTTGCATCAACATGCTCATCCACTAGGGATGTCATAATAATGTAATGACTTTTGAAGTTAGCCTTTATGTTGGAGTACTTTATATCAGTCACACATGCTTGTACCTACCACTGTCAAATCTTTGGTTAAAAGATAAATCCTCTTGCGTTGTGTTGTGCAGTACTCTGTGTATGCAGACACGGTGAATTCACAAGTGCTGCCATCCTGCCGAACCAAATCACTGGAAATGGGGTCACCAACCGAGTTTCCAAGTTGACGAAGCAGGGTCGAGAGTTTTAGTTTTCCATTTCTTCCCCCTTTCTCGGTTTTCTTCAGCACTCCTTCATATGTCTGTGTAGGGGACACGTGAATAGAGTGGGTACCTCCTCCTTTCATAGAGTAAACCTGTCTGTAGCAGTGTTTTGCTTCGTCATAGTTTTTCCACCCTACAGACAGGCAGACAAGTGCTGCTGGTTTTGACTGAAATGAAATCGCATAATAAATCAAATAAGTTTACAAGGACATACATAAATCAAATAAGTTTACAGGGACATACATGGACTCCAAAGCTCATAACCCATAATATGGTAGTGCTTTGATTTCAAAAGTTAGCTGGTGGAAAGTATTCCTCTCAGTGTTGCTAGACATTTTACATTTTTTTCAAAATTCAATGCAAGGCTAACCCCAAATTCAATGACGTGAAAACCAATTGTAATCAATATGTATTAAAATAAAAATCAATTTTATATCACCTTAGGTGTTTCTATATCGGGGGTTTAAATTAACAAGGGGTGGGGTAATTATATCTTGGCATTTTTGTTGGAAAAAAAAAAAAAAAAAAAAGTTAAAAACTTAACAGTGGATCCTAAAGTTAGGGTTAAGTTAGCAAGTCTCATTGTGATTAGCTGCAGGTTTAAGAAATTTATTTTTCATTTTGGTTTTACTTTTTACCATTTTGTTTGCTTTTGTTTGTTATTTTCTAAGGAGTTTGGAAACCATTTTACTTTTTCAAATTTAATCATATGCTTTTTGATTTTGAGTGTGTTGGAAATTCATTTAAGTAATGCAACAAAAACAAGACCAGTGTCTTAGACTCGGCCAAGTGGTGCACTAATTCTTCCCATAGCTTAAATGATTACATCAATTGATACATGAAAGGTAATTTTTGATAACACCATATGTTAAAAACACTTATTGTGGCAGTTTGGGATCAACTACTTACAGCTTCACCGGTACTACTACCAGTTGAAGTGCTTGCACCATCATGTCCTCGCTTTCTCTTGCTTGCACCCATTTGTTTAATCAATGCAAGAACCCCTTTAGGAGGAGTTTCCAAACTTCCTGCAAAAAACAAAATGTAATGCAAAAATGTATTTATGTATTCCTTATCCCTCCAGGGAACATCAAAATATCATACGCTATGTAGGCTGGTGTACTATTTTTTCATGCACTCTGGGATATGCTGAGAAATCGTATTATACCCGGGGTATGAAGCTTTTTTCTCATCATTATCAAACCTAATACCCCTCAGAGGGTCTAGGGATGCTTACTACCTATACAAATTGGAACAGGCTTGCTCTTTGTCCTCCTAATTAAGGTGTAATTTAGTGGTTTTCCCCTTCATTCTGTACTTTGGGGTATTGTGAATTCATTGTTCCCCATAGCCACTGCACTAAAGCCAAGTTCTTATAAAACTTGGTACAAATGAGCATTATAATGATATGCGGCCAGGTGGTTATGGATACCTATCCTACAGTACATGGCACAGGAAGAGTCCTGCTGGGAATTATTATATGGTTTGGCCAAAGAGTGGTCTTGAGATAAATAATAACTTAATCCACTAGATTAGACTTGTACTGGTCAAGTGAACGATTACTCAGTGCAGTACATATTTATTGTTAAGTCCATCAAGCAAGATTTTACCCACAAAGGTACAGATTAAGTTGATCTGATATTTTGTTTAAAGTTATCTTCTTGATCTATTGTAAAATCTATTGAATTTGGTTTGAGATTAATTATTAATTGTGTCAATGCAACCAATGAGTGACTGCATCATTGTCGAGATTCTTATGCGAGCAGTGAGACTGAGAGAATAAACACCAAGTTCACTTTCTTCAGCCAACACATACTGGTAAACTGATGTGTTCTTTTTTTTGTGCTCCTTTTCTAATCAGATTTAACCCACTCCTTCGGGGCTGTACTTACAATTCGAACAAAGATATTTGCTATATTGCATCTTATCAGGTTCTGCATGTTAAGGATTGTCCATCTAAAAAAACCTAATAACCAACTACACTTACGAACCTCTTGCTTTTCGACACTTTGCCTTCAGTGAGTATCTCTGACCAATTAAAGATACACCTAAAGATTCCAGTTCCTGGTCTGACAGCTTTGGAACAATTTCCACTGTGATCTAAAGTAATGACCAAAAAAAAAAAGTTTAAGAAGTTTTAGAAGTGTACTGTTTTCTTTGTTTACTGCAATCCAGTTTATAACCAGCAACCCCAAATAAAATTAATCAAAGTAAATCAACATGTCATGTGTTAACTGTACCACTTGTGGTTTGGTGAGTACACAACTAGTACTACAATACTGCATTTTTAGAAATTGTTTTAAAAAAAAAGCATTTGGACAAGCATAATAAAAAAATACATTACAAAAACTGTAAATGTAACAGGCTCAAGAACATAAAGTCAGGAACAAAGCATTAAGAAGTAAAGAAGTAAATATGGATGTTTATTTCCCCTTTTCCCACAAATTTGCATTGTTAAGTTTTTAGTAGGCTTGTGCTTAAACAAAAAATACATCATAGGCCCTTACCATTGTAATTGTTCTTTACCAAACTTTTTTGTTTTTAAATTTCATCCTACAAACATAAACAATTTATTTATGGTTGTGGATATAAGCCAGAATTGGCACTGAACATGCCCAGTGATTGTTTTTGAGGAATTTACTTTTACAAAAAAATGTCTGCCAACATTGTCATTGTTATTTCATATTCATGAAGTATTCACTGGGGTCAGTCAGAAAGGCTCAGCTTATTCAATTCCCATCCCATTAACCTAAGTACTAAGTAAAAACGAAACTTAAAACTTGAACTTGAAATGAGAACATTGTGGGCAAAATTTATGGAGAACAAACACCCGAGGCCAATTCGACAAGTTGACCGTACATAAAGTCGTGGCCAAGGATCAGAACAGAGAATACGGAGTGGATTGGCCACGTTTGGTCTAGTATACATACATACATACATACATATAGGGCATTTTTATAGCGCCACTACGTCAAGAACGCAGCGCATTAGATAGGATATAGAGAATGTTTGATACACTTCTTAAATGTTCGAAGAGAGCTGGATTTCCTGATTGAGGAGGGGAGTGCATTCCAGGTGTGTGGAGCAAAATGTGAGAATGTGCGACTTGAAGCCGACTTAAGAAGCTTGATTGAGTTAGGTTCCATGAGGCGAGTAGTGTCGGATGCTGAGCGTAGACTTGATCGGCCAGACCGATAGAGAGACAGGCAAGAGGATAAATAGCCAGGAGGTGTAAGGGATTCACCATGGTGAATTGTGTAGAACCTTCGTCTGAGACCGACTAACCACCCGTGTGTACATGGTTAATGGAATAAAGATTGGAGCTGTATTAAGTCATGTAAGTAATCGCAACTAAGTCAAGTCAAGTTCGTTGCTATTTTATCATACCAGAAAGTTGAAAATAACTTTTGACCCTCAGGTTAAAAATATAAAGACCCACCTCATTTTCTTCGGAGTCCATCTTGACTGTTTGTTATGGAAGAAGGAAGACAGGGCATGCAGCTGAATGAAGCACTCGTGGATCCGGTGTGGAGGCAAGTCTGATCTGGCCTATGGTGGCCCCCACCGCGTACCAGCAGCAGGTAGTGTTGTCTCCAGTAGTATGTGTCAACCTCCCCCCCCCCCCATGGTGAATTTTGTAGAACCTTCGTCTGAGACCGACTAAACACCCGTGTGTACATGGTTAATGGAATAAAGACTGGAACCCAAAGAACTTTAAGACCCTTTAGGCTCTTGAAAAAATGCCCAGTACAAATATGCAAACTATGCGACAACTTTCAGTTTTATTCCAAGGAAACGTCTATCTTACCAACACTGAAGGGAAGGCCTGTTGCAGACTTTTGATTTAGCTGCATGATTTCTTGATCTTTCTGCTTCAGCTCGTCATGCAACTGTCTTATTTGGTGGTCCCTTCCTGCCAGCTGCTCTTTCAGTTTTGAAATGACACTGTCCTCCATGTTTAACTTCAGCATCTGGTGGCTTCATAAAGAGAGAAAAAACATCAATAGTATAAATAAAGGTTTTCTTGATATCAATATATTGTACTTCAACAGAGACAAACAATTGCCTGGGATCAAGGATGGTCATAGCAACGATTATGCGGTGTGAACACACACATCACAATGCAGCCAACAGTTGCAACACAAATAGTTATTTTGTTTCTAGCTACATACATGTAGGCTTTTACAAGCAATAATACAAAAAATAGCTCAATCGTAAAAATAAGGTGAATCATAATGACGTGCTCTTGACCAATATGAACAACATAGAATCTTTGTGTGGGGTGTTATATAGGGCCTACTTTGTACTTAACCAGCGCTGTACTTAACCATCTTGACAACAAAGCAAATCGTTGGATTTTTGATTTATGTTTATTGTCCAGAAACAAATGCTCAGGGGGTTAAACATCGATGCCTACCTTAACAGTGAACATTTCTCTACACAAAGCTTGCTGCATGTTTAATTTGTCTGCAGTGGCCTTGAGCTTCTCACCGTTTATGCAGGTCTTTGTCACTCTTCTGTGGGTTAGCTTTTTTTGCAACAGGTAGGGTGAGATCAACACTACTGTCCCAGAAAATGAGCTACGAGTAATATGTATAATTTTTACCTGAGTTTTCTGTGCCATCTTGGTCTTCATCAATGCTTTTCCTTGAGCTTTCAAGGATCATTCTCCTTGGAGGATTGACCGAGTGTCTAGAAGAGAGAACTCGATCCATGTCATAAAAAAACTGGCAGGTCTTCCGACCTCTTCCGCTCCATCTGTTGTTATCTACTACGTCTTTGTACTTATGCTTTAGAGCCTTGAGTTTGTTGTTAATTTTAGCGGGTTCCCGGTCATACCCCAGTTCCATCATTCGCCATTACAAATAGGGGACTCTCCTTCCAGGTAAGCGCGTTGCCATCGATCGCACCCGCACACGCAACTGTTCCACACAATGCTATAATGGTTAACCTTTTCACCACGGTTGGTGAAGTTATTGGACATTTTCAAACAACGGCCACTGCAGATTCTGTTAAAGGCATTAATCTAACAATTCATGGGAAATTGATGCTGGTATTTTAAAAGAATGCACCCCCTGTAATAAAATGAAAAAGTAAATTAGTTCGTGACCCTGGCGTGTTAAAAACATGTACATGTATGCGAGTGCAGTGCAAGCACTGCTGCCGATGCATTGTGTATAAACGGCCGTCACTTTCTTCACGGGCACTAGTCCACCTTTGCCACATGAAATTACTTAATACTTCAGGTCCTTTGGATGATGGTGAAAGTTTTTTTTAATGATTTCCATTAAACTAATACACCCGCTACCCGAAGTATAAGTACAGGTACTATACGCAGTTTGGTTGCTACTGCAAACTGTATTGAAATACAATTGTGCATTAATTGCTAACAATTTACATGGCACGCTCGCTGCACAATAATTGAGAAGCGACTTAGTAAAATTGAGTACAGACAACCAGGTTGAGACTCGGCGTGTACAAACTAGACAGTTTTTAATACACTTCCTTGTTTCTGGTTAGCGGGTCTTCCAATGCTGCCTGTGTCTTCAATTCTCCCCAAAGGGCAATCAACGCCTTGACCTCCCCCTCTGACCAGTTTGTCGAATGACGAGTGGACCAAGCAGAACTCTTCTTGTTCAACACCGACATGTTTGGCTGATTTTTATTGTATAAAAGTTGATGAAAGTGACTGTGTATCTGAATTTATTTCCTAAGAGCTTGTTTGCGACAAAACAATTGCGAAAATAAATCAAACGAGCAATACGAACAAGACTGTTGTCGTTGACAAAACGAAATTTGCGTCTGTGTACCACCACCAAAATGACGTGCGCTTTCTTCTGTTGCTTGTCGTGTTCATTGATCACCGTGTATTCCTTAACGATCACGGAGGTCAGTGGGTCATCTGTTGTGAATTAAACCAGATGTGGTCATATTTATTCTGTCCGCACGCAGTGTTAAAAGATAAACCTGAAGCGGTCTAACTTTAGAACCGTTTAGACACACAGATTTGAACTCGATCCGGTTGAACCACGACTTTAGTACTGTATCTAAACGACCTCACTGTACTTCTTTCTACAGATTACACATTGATTGTTTGTTCCAGCCTTTGCTGGTTGCTCCACATCATGGTCTGCATGCCATCTTTAGTCTCCTCTCATCATTGAATGATTGTGTTTTTGTCGATTGCCAAAGCAAATAAAAGGCCTTTGATCCAGTATTCCGATAGAGTATCCCTCAGTACACCTCCACAATCTTCAGCCACTTCTTGTTGTCAATTTGGCATGATCATCTAGAGTAGTAGGAACAATGGGGGTTCTGGACCACCTTGCTTGGGGGTATATACAAATAGAGCACATGGGGTTTGCTCCCAGCTTTTTTGATAGGGCTCGCCCCGCTCTCTTGGTGGGCTGCTGGTTCTAGACCACTTTTGGGTTGGGGTATATATACAAATAGAGCACATGGGGTTCTACTAAATTTTCGTATACGAAAATTAGGTTTTAATAGGGCTCGCCCCGCTCTCTTGGCGGGCTCGACCCACAGCCAGCAACTCCCAACCTTAACGCCTCATTTGTATATACAATTAGACATATACACTGCACCTGTATACACGATGGAGTGTGATAAGTGCCACAAATTTTTAAAGAGGTACTACAACCTGAAGAGACACCTGGAGAACCGTAAGACACCTTGCTTACAAGAACCGCGGCAATACATATGTATGGATTGTGGTGGGGAGCTGAGCTGTAGCTCCTCCTTGTGGAGGCACAAGAAGATTTGCCCGGCACACCGCAGAACAAAAATTGTGATATAACAAACTTTTGCAGGCAAAGTTTTCATCTACGAAAGTTGAACACGAGCTAAGAGCTGTGACAACACCAACGAAAACTGTTGTTTATCTTTTAATTCTTGAGATATGTTCCTATGTCTTATTTTATCTCGGCCACAGTCTCGGCATAGCTGTATTTCACTCTGAACCCCAATACCACAGGATTTACAGGGTATTGAAATATTTCTGCCTTTACGGATCTTTACTAAGTGGTACTTACAATATTTACCGCAGCAGCTCCTATTACAAAGATCAACTTCACCAACTTTAACCCAAGCACAAACATTGTGTCCTTTCATTTCGCAGATTGAATATCTCAGGTATACATTTATGTCTAAATGGTTTTTATCATTAGGGAATCCCCAATTTATTGCGCAATGTGCATGGGAAATTCCTAAGTTTTGTAAAATGAACACTTCAATTAGAGATATGTGTGTTGTAGGTTATGCTATCACCAGCAAACCTCATGCCCTCTACTGTTGGGTTTTGTGTGTTAATGACTCTCTATTAGAGAAATACGTCGTAGCTTATACTATAAATGACGAGTACTTCAAAAACGTTTAGAACGGTACAAGACTACCAAAATGAGATTCTAGAGCAGTTTGAATATAAAGAGACGGATGAGCTAGTCTTTAGGCAGACCCCACGGGTGATCGGGAAATATCTGCGGGGTTGGCAGATGGTTGTGCCCAAAGGGCATCTCCTTAGCGCAGACCCCAGAGCCTTTCTGGACGACGTGCGCTCTCAGATTTACCAAAAACTTGAGGAAGAGCTTAAAGCTTTTAACGGTATTAAGTTTCAGCTGGCTCTCAAGCTTCAACTTCGAAAAGACAACCGTGATGGGAGTGAGGAATACACTGATCCCGTGCTCCGCCACAAACAAGAGTCTGTTTTGCAGGCTAACGATATTAATGATGCACTAGACAGGGCCTTTCCCCGCATCCAGGAGACGCTTGAAAAATTTACTCAAAGAGGCTCGGGGTGGACGGTTGACCACGTAGAGATGCTGTGACTTGACATTGCTCGGTACCAGCCCTTGAGAGGCGGCTCATACATTCCACTACCCGCAGCGGTGAAAAGCAAGAAGGCGGTCATCAACGTGAAGAACAATGATGATCACTGCCTGAGATGGTCCTTACGGTCTGCTCTCTTCCCCGCCAGAGCCCACACGGATAGGCCTTCCCAATATCCCACTGATGATGGCCTAGACTTCACGGGGATCGAGGCTCCTACTCCCTACTCTCAGATCCTGAAGGTTGAAAAACAAAACTACCTAGCTATCAACATATTTGGCTGGGATAAGGGTGTTATCGTTCACGGGCTAAGCAAAAAGCCCATGGACATGCCCAGGATTAACCTCTTGCTGATCGAGAAGGCAGGCAAGTTTCACTACACCTGGGTCAAAACCTAAACCGTCTTCTCTACCAAGAAAACAAGCACCGGAGCGTACGCACTTTTGTGAGAGATGTCTCCATGGGTACTCGAGAGAAGACCTCCTAGAAGCTCACAAGCCTGAATGTTGTGGGATCGGTCAGACGGCGGTGAGGGTAGAGATGCCAGAAGAGGGAAAAATAAGCTGACCTTTCAAAACCACCACAAGCAGTTTCCCGCCCCTTTCATCATCTACGCCGACTTTGAGGCTCTAACTACAAAGGTAGAGGGCCCGAGCTGGACCCCACGAAGAGCAACACTCGGAAGACGCAGCACCACGAGACTTGTGGCTATTGCTATGTAGTCGTTCGCTGCGATGGACGGACAAAAACACCTGTAGAATACCGTGGACACGACGCGGCGGAGCACTTCTTAAAAGCGATCCAGTATGAGGAGCGAAAGATCAAGGAGGTGCTAGCCAACCCTAAAGCAATGAAGATGACCGCTAATGACCGGCGAGCCTTTAAGGCAGCCACCACCTGCCACGTGTGTGAGAAGCCACTTGAGGGAGATACTGTCGCGACCACTGTCATATCACTGGAAAATTCAGAGGTGCTGCACACAACGCTTGCAACTTGAAGCTGCGCCTGAGCCCTAAAACCACAACCATACCTGTGGTCTTCCACAATTTGCGGGCTACGATTCTCACCTCCTGATGCAGGCTATTTCCAAGGTAGAGGGTAAGATTTCTTGCATCCCGAACAACACCGAGAAATACATTAGCTTCTCCTCGGTCAGCTCCGATTTATCGACAGCGTCCAGTTCTTGCCGTCCTCTCTTGACGAGTTAGTAGCAGCCAACCTGCCCGAGGCTTTCCAAATAACGGGCCAGTACGAGCCATGTAAAGAAAGGCGCAATCTTTTGTTGCGCAAGGGTGTCTAACCGCACGAGTACATGGACTCTTGGGAAAGGTTTGCAGAGCCAGGTCTCCCTCCGAAGGAAGCCTTCTACAGCAAGCTGAAAGACGAGTACATTAGCGAGGCCGACTACGTTCATGCACAAAAGGTGTGGGAGACCTTTAGATGCCACACTATGGGAGACTACCACGACCTCTACAACCGCACAGATGTGCTCCTTTTGGCAGATGTCTTCGAGACTTTCCGGAAGACCTGCATGCGGCAGTACGGCTTGGACCCCGCACATTACTACACCAGTCCTGGCCTCTCTTGGGACGCGTTGCTCAAAAAGACGGGTGTAGAACTCAAACTGCTCACAGACTATGACCAGCACCTTTTCATCGAGAAGGGGATGCGAGGTGGTATCTCCATGGTATCTAAGCGCTGCGAGAGCTAACAACCCTTTGGTTAAGGGCTTTAACCCTCCGAGCCGAACAGGTACATTTCTTACCTGGATGCTAACAACCTATATGGGTGGGCAATGAGCCAGTCGCTGCCTACAGGCGGCTTTGAGTGGGTGGAGGAGCTGTTGTCTACAAAAGTTTTAACGGAGCATCCGGCAGACAGCCCAGAGGGCTACATCTTGGAGGTAGACTTAGAGTACCCTGTAGAGCTCCACGACGCACACAACGCCTATCCGTTAGTGCCAGAGCGCATGGTCGTTCAGAGAGAGTGGATGTCCGAGTATCAGCACAACCTAATCTTTTGCAAGCAAAAGATTATTTCTACAGAAAAGTTTTCAGGCAAAGATTAGTTTCAACAGAGGTTGAAAAGCTGGTACCCAATCTCCGTGATAAAGAACGATATGTGCTACACTATCGCAACCTACAGCTGTACCTCTCTCTCGGCATGCGCTTGAAGAAGATCCACCGGGCTCTTCGCTTTGAGCAGAGCCCTTGGATGGAACCCTACATCCGGATGAACACGGAGTACCGGAAGGAGGCAACCAGGGACTTCGAAAAGAACCTCTACAAACTCATGAACAATAGTGTATTTGGGAAAACAATGGAGAACCTACGCAAGCGGGTCGACGTTAAGCTGGTGCGCAGTGATGAAGAAGATAAGCTAAGGAGACTTATTGCCAGCCCGGCCTTTGCTCGGCAAACATCTTTGATGACTACCTCGCGGCGATCCAGGTTCATAAGAGCCGCCTGGTACTCAACCGGCCCGCCTACGTGGGTATGAGCATACTCGACCTTTCGAAGCACCTTATGTACGACTTCTACTATAATCAGATGAAGGCTCGGTATGGTGATCGGTGTCAGCTCCTTTACACAGACACAGACTCTCTCCTCCGTGATATCCAAACCGAGGATGTGTACAAAGACATAGCCGAAGACCAGAACCTCTACGACACATCTGACTACCCCAAAGAGCACTACCTCCACAACACGGTAAACAAGAAGGTATTGGGAAAGATGAAGGACGAGTGCGCCGGGCGCCCCATCGCCGAGTATGTGGGGCTGCGGCCTAAGATGTACTCTATCTTCGAGGCTGGCGGGAATAACATCAAAAAAGCCAAAGGTGTGAAAAAGTCTGTTGTGAAGAAACAAATTCGACATGAGCAGTATAAAGAGGCTCTATCACAAAAAGACCTTCCGCCACGGGATGGATGTGCTGCGTTCTGAGAGACATAGAATTTACGGTCAGCGTCTGAACAAGGTATCACTCTCCCCTTGGACACAAAGAGGTGGATAGCTGAAGACGGTGTCACCACACTAGCCTATGGGCACAAAGATATTATGCCTGCATAAAAACTAATCTTTTGCCTGCAAAGATTATCTTTTGCTTGCAAACTTTTCTGTAGAAAAGTTTGATTACTTTAGTTTATCAACGAGATTGTCGCCTAAACTTTCGTAGACGAAAGTTTAAGCAAAAGTTTAACAGGTGGCACCTGGGTGTTGGGAGGCACCACAAGTAGCTCTTCTCGTACAAACCCACGAGCTGGTACCCCACGATCTTTCATAAGATAATAAAGAACAGGCTCTCCGGGTTTAGTGACTGAACGCCCAAGCCGGTGCACCCGGATGGACCATACTGGGTCAGTTGCGCGACGACGCCCACCTTCTAGCTCACCTGGCTGGTAGAGGTACCGAACGCCCACGCCCGAGGGGAGCTTTTGCTCGTTGAGACCAACAGGGCGGTCTGCAATGGTAGAGGGCTTTTGTTTTACCGATTTTGCCTTGATGGCTTCTGAGGGCTTTTTTCCGTCAATCTGGTAACCTCTGTGTTCAGAGCTAAGACAACGGCGGGAAGTCGTGCTACCCACTCAGTTGACCTCTCATCATCTGGGAGACGCAGCTCTACCGCATACTGATGCCCAAAGAGCTTTTCTGCTAGAGTTCGGTTGAATCTTTCCACGATGCCCTGCGCCGATGCAAATCTTTTTCACCCGTCGGACTTTGACACCATGTTTCTCCAGAGTTTGGGATACGGAGCCCATAAACTCACGCCCAGGGTCAACCTGCAGCACCTTCGGCCACTTTAAAGGTCCCCGCTTGTAAATGCGGGACAAAGCAGTAGCCACCTCGGTGGATTCCTTTGAAGTCAGTGGTTCAGCTTCTTTGTAGCGGCTGGCAACATCAACCACAGTCAGGGCGTATTTGTAAATCTTTCGGCCCCTGGGCAGGCGATCGTGTGGAAGAAACAATAGGTCAGCTTGGTGGACTTCATTAGGCACTGAAATATCAAATTTTGGGCGAGGCACATGGCGAGGGGCTGGGAGATATATCTGCCATATAGCTTGTCTCTTGAGCCAATCTTTACTCACATCTTGAGTGACTTTTGCAGCCTCGGCTAGTTTTTGTATGGCCGCAAGTCCCTTCCAGTATCCTTGGGGGCTGTAGTACAATGCAGACAGTTTAGTATCCATATAAGTTTACGCCTGCAAAGTCTAACTAAACTTTTCTGAAGAAAAGTTTTTTTTACAATCAAAAGATTATCTGTAGAAAAAAATCTTTTGCCTGCAAAGATTAGTTTGTGATTGCAAAAAATAACTAAACTAAACCTAATCAAACTTTTCTGTGCAAGCAAAAGATAATCTTTGCAGGCAAAAGATTAGTTTACTTAACAATCCAAACTTTCGTCTACGAAAGTTTATAGGCTGCGAAGGAAGTAACTCCAAGCCCCATGATAACGAAAGCAATTTCGCGATCACGTTGCTCTGGGGACGGCAAGTAGAAATCTGAGAGTTTGGGTTTTGGTTCTTCTAGCGTGGGGCCATTGAATCACTGCCAAACTTTTCTGTAGAAAAGTTTATAAGATTGTACTGGCGAATAGCTTCATCAACATTGCGGAAAGTGTGCACGGCATGTCCTTGGCGGCGAAGCTCTTCATTAATCCAGTCTAGGCGTTCGGCCCTCTTGCGTGACCATTCAGACTGCGCAGCTTGAAGTTGTTCTACAGCCTTGTCATGTCGTTTTCGCTCTTCATCGGCACCTGGATCACGCATCATCGAGAACAGAAAATTTGACCCAGAGAACGCAAGTGCGTTCACGACCGCTCCGCCAACAAGCATTACAATAGAAGCCATCAAACTTATACTTTTTAGACAAAAGTTTTTTGTAGACAAAAGATTAGTTTAACTTATATTTGTATAATCTTTTGTATTCAAAAGAGAAAACTTATACATCTTTACTTTAATATGTCTGCAGGGAGTATCCCCTGCTTGACAAGCATGTCTTTAGTGGCCATAGCTAGGCCAACATCTAGTATGACCATGCCAACATCATACGGCGCAAAGTCTAACTTTGGCGTAACACCTTTTATGATTTTTTTACCAAGAGTAGCGTATCCCACGGCAAGTCCACTTACTACGGCGGAGTGGTACACCAAATTAGCAAGCTGTTTACCATCAGTACTGGGGGTAGTCATTTTTGTTATGCAAGTAGGAGATTATTATTGCATATAATGAGGATTAGTTTGTTTGTCTAATATGTTTGTCTTTGATTTTTGAGATACATTTGGTAATTGTTTTGCAGGCGTATACGAAAACTTAGCATATACCACAGCTCCAACAGCTATAACAGCCCCTGCAAGGAGCAAACAATCTTTTGCCTGCAAAAGATTATCTTTTGCAGGCAAAAGATTAGTTTCTGATTGCGATGAGATTTCACTTTTATGTTTGCGGTCTTTTGTAGATGAAGGATTAAGATTATCTTCAGACTTGAGACTCTGTTTGGCCTTTCGCAGCTGCTCTTTCAGCGCTTCTTGTTTTGCTTTTCTAGCTGCTGCACCTTGCGGCCAGCCTCAACTTTTGTGGATCTTTATTAGTCACTCTCTTGACTTTTAACTGCGTCGATGTCGTCTCTAGGTCTTGCGCTGCTGTCATCTCCAGAGCTTGTGCTGCTTCTGTCGATGGCTTTGCCATCTCTTCTGTCATCTAAACTTTCGTGTACGAAAGTTTTACTTATACTCGTATAAGTTTTGTCTTTAAATTGACAGTGCTTAGCAGTTGTCATCGCTGCTGTAAGCGGGGCTAAGTACATACCATAGCGATAATACAGCTCGCAGCAGGCTGTCGTCAGCGCATGTCCGACAAAGGGGTCCTCCTCGAGGTCTATGACGAGCTGAGGCTTATTTTCGGGTGGAATTGGTAGAAATGTGCTAGCCGCTAGTGCATACATCTGCAGCGCAGACGCCCGAGAGTTTTTGTCATTGAGGCCCCTAGTCGTGCCTCATAGCGGCTATAGTGCTTAGATATCTCGTCATCACTCATCACATCAAGTTGTGCAAGGGTTAGTCGGGTTCCTATGTATTATTTGGCTGTGCCGCCAGCCACAATTGCCGCCAGCCGGGTCCGTTTTTGTTCTTGCAAACGATCCAAACTTTTGTAATCTTTTGCTGGCAAATCTTTTGTAGACGAGGTGCAGCTCAAACTTTTGTCTACAAAAGTTTTGTTTAGCGTCGAGACGGTGGTATCGGTGCTTTCATCGGGAACCTCTTGCAACAATTGGTTGATCAAATCATCACAATCCATAATCTTCTGTGAGCAAAAGATTACTTTTGAGATCAAACTTATACTCTGTATAAGTTTATGCGCATGAGTCTAACATACTTGACAAACATCACAAGAACTACTGCCAGATGTATAGTTTGTATGGCTAGCTGTGTTTGCTCCCACATAGAACTTTAGTTTAGCAAGCTATTAAGCTATGTTAACAACTGATAAGCAACCGGCTGAGCAGTCTTTAGTATAAGCTTAGCGTGTTTAGCTTTAGATAGCTGCTGTCTAAGCGCATCTCGCTCCTCTCTCGTCGGGACAACGTCGTTTTCTCGCAGGCAATCTTCAAAAGAGTCCCTGTCCTTGCAGTGGAAGAGCCCTACCCACTTAGTCTGCTCATGGAGATCTTTAAGAACCGAGTTATACTTTGCGTCAAAACCCACACAGATTGAGAGGCGTGGCGCCCCGAGAACGCAAGCTCAGACA
Source organism: Plazaster borealis (assembly GCA_021014325.1). Lineage (NCBI taxonomy): Eukaryota > Metazoa > Echinodermata > Asteroidea > Forcipulatida > Labidiasteridae > Plazaster > Plazaster borealis. The sequence goes on along the minus strand of CM037457.1, from coordinate 26,854,628 downwards.
GCATGTCTTTCTTTTTGGTCAGAGCTTTACTAGCTGAGCAGTCGTCGATGATGTACAATGTCGGCTCGCCAGCAAAAATCGGGTAAAAAGCTCGCAACCACTTTTGAAGCTGATCGCCAGGGTCGACGATATAGACCTCTGGGTCTGTCCACACCCAGGATCGCTCGTGGTACGTTTTGTTCCAACGAATTGTGGGGCAGAGTATAACGATGTGCGAAAATTCGCCGCAGTAGTGATCTTCGAGAAGGTTTAAGATAAAGACTGTTTTCCCACAGCCAGTCTGGCCACAGATGATGGCCGAGTGGGGTAAAACTTATCCTCGTATAAGTTTTTACTTATACTTTGAACTTTCGTTGTGAAAACAATCTTTTGCCTGCAAAAGATAAGTTTGGTTTAGTAGAGCGCACTGATATATCGACCATTTTCGATGTTGAGCTGAGCATCCATGATAACATACAAATACATGTTCAATGTGCCCGCCGTTTCTGCCTTTTTGGTGATCTGGACTGTGACCCTCACTTGCATTTTCTATGCGCCTGCCGCTGCCGTGCAGTGAGTCATCATCGTTGCTTCTCAAGTCCAGCCATAGGCCGTACTTTGTTGTCAAATACTCTCCTACCGTTACATCAGCTAATGCTAAGTCTTTGGTGACCATTGCAGACGTGGGGTGGCGCTTGGTTGAAGGGCTGCTAGCGAAGTACTTTCGAACTTCATCCCACTGTTGGTACCCGCGCATACCCTGGGCATACAACTGGTTTGGCTTCCTCGACTATGACCTCAACTTTTTCGATCTTGGGGTTATAGAACGATTCTGTATTTCGGTTAAACGCGGTCGCCGCTCCAGCATCCTCGAAGAGCATGAGTATTCCCTTAAAGCTTCGGGCTGGAATATTAAGATTGACGTTCCACAGCGTATCACTCTTGTTGAGGGTGACCTTTCGGTGGCGCAAAATGCGGTCATACAAGATGGCAACTCGCGCAGTATACTGGTTGCGAATCATTCGGGCTAAGTTTGGCTCGCTCATAATTTCAAACTCGAGAGAGATGTTGTCGATGACGTAGCTAGCATCTGTATCACCTGTTGCCATTATAACGCGGCTGTAGTCATTAAAGGTAAGCTCGTACTCTAATCGGTCACCAAGGCCTGACTGGAAGAACGGCATGTGGCTCTCCAACAGTTCAAAGTCTAGTGGAATGCTAAATCTGTTGCTGTATGCATCTGCAACAGCCTTGTCTTGCGCCGTAGAACTATCACCATCTCCGGCGCCCACCCTCAGTTTAAGCATGTTAGCGTCTTCCGCCACATCAATACCCTGGTAGACCTGAGACCGGCGCTCTCCCAACGTTTTCCAAAGGTCGGTGTAGCAGCCGATAACATCGCTGTCATCTATAGACATGACCTCATTACCACTGATCCTGATTGTCTTTTTCTTCACAACGGCTTGGCCAAGGTTTTGAACCACTGTTCGATTGTCGTCGGTCGAGGTGAGGGCGATGGTAAATGCGAGGCGGGCTGTTCCAGGAACAATCACATCCTGGGCGCCAAGGTTGGGAAAGCGGACCAAGAGCTGCTGATTTTGGTCGATAGTGGAGGGGTTGTTGGTTACAACCACGCTCTGCCGTATGCCTTTGATCCCGAGTGGATCCCGCAGGCTTCTAAGAGGATTCAGTTTGCGTCCGTACTTTGACGATGCCATTCAAACCAAACTTTATCTTTTGTCTATTAAACCTTGGCGAGTGTTCAATATAAGTAAAGCCAACCTTTGTATTCAATATGGCAGAAGGTGGCTTTGAAATGAATGATTTTGATGCACCCGAAAAACAACCAGAAGTCGAAGAAGACACCAGTTTTATTTCCTGAACCTCCCATCGGGCACTTAGATGGGCTATCGCCTAATGAATACGGCGACCGCATCAACCAAGCGCGCGACGACATCCGTACAGACGAGTTGCGAGAACAGCGAGACCGTTTAGTAAATGCTTTCTATGAGGAGATAGGTCTAAACAATGGCCCTCAACCTACGATCATAGAATACAAACGGTTTCAGGTCGGCGAAGATGGTAAAACACTTTACTGGGTAGAAGGTGATAAAAGGTTCGGATGAGCGCTACTAAAGGCCCTAAAAGTTTTTAGGATTGGGTACTATTGCCCAAAGTTTTGGCTCTGGGGGCTCCAGAGCTATTCGAGATTTTCTCAACCTGCCTGGGTACGACAGTACACTGCATCGTCATTCTCGACCTACCCTTCGCGAGTTAGAAAAGGTTGCTGATAAAGCACAAAATGCAACACAAGCAGATGGTGATGTACTAGATCAGACAATTAATGTTTTAGATGATTTACTTATTAGTAAGTCATCTGAGCCGCCTACTGAGGAAGAAAATCTTTTGCCTATGAGAGAGATTCTAGGCCTTGACAAAGCCCTGAAAACTTTGCGTGCCACAAAAGCGGTGCAAGAGAGCAAAGTAGTTTCTCTCCAGCAGCTAATCGAGGGCTATCGCGAAGAGCTTAAGCAACCCGGGACAACTGAGCGAGCGGACCAAATCGAACGTGAAATTACAAAAGCCGAAGATGATCTCGCAGCGGCTCGAGACAGCGTTGATGTCCTCAACCAACAACTTCGGTCACAGTTCCGCCAAATTCGTGAGACCATATCTAGCGTTCTAGATAAAAACAAATCTCTGGCCGATCGGCTACGGACCCTGTTCCGCGAGCAGGGTGTGACCATAGCCACCATTATCACTGCACTGGGCTTTGCCATCAGCACTCTGGTTCTTGCCTTGACTGGTGGGCCAGCTGGCGGGGTTACACCGCCAACACCTCCCACGCCCCGCAAGTAAAGATGGGGTAAAAGAGTGGGCGAAAAACATTTGCAAGCTCTCGGGCGCCTTCTAGCCCAATTAGCTGGAAAGGCTGCAGCCGCACTACCGGGCATCATCGGAGGCATTATATCGTGGCTCCTCAACCTCTTGAGTAAAACTGCTGGCTGGCTCGCGGGAAACCTATGGGCAATAATTGTTGCCATCGGCGGTGTACTGTTAACTTTAATCTTTTATAAATAATAAACTTTTGTAGACAAAAGTTTTTTGTAGACAAAAGTTTTTTGTAGACAAAAGTTTTTTGTAGACAAAAGTTTTAGCGTAGAGCGAGCCAACCGAGACCAAGAGCAACGCCACCAACAACAAGTGCAGTTCGCCCATCATAGTGCGCTAAACTTTCGTCTACGAAAGTTTGTCTTTCATCTACGTCGATATCAGGCTGTGCCAAAACCGGTCCCATCAAACTAACTTCCGGAGTTTGAGCTAGGTGTGCTGGCCTTGCAGGAGGCCCCTCCATATCCTTTACAGGTAACAAATTCTCGACAACTGCATTTATACCGTTGTTAAAGCCCAAATTTTGCCCCTGCTCCGCGATCACAATCTCGTTGTTGTAGTCCTGAATAGTTCCAATCTGCAACTCCATGTTGCTGGGAGCCATATACAAACCAATTCCGAATACATAGTCAACCTTAGAGCGGGCGTATCGAAGCATGTCTTGGTAGCGTGCCACCGCACTCGGGAGATCTACAGGGCTTGAGACTGCATCCTCAACATTCGCTAAGAACTGTTTCTGGGTGTCAAATGCGGCACCGGTGCCAATAATACTCGAGCGAATCTGCGCCTGTGCGCCTAGGATAGCCCACACGTATGTTCGGATAGAGTCGTTGATTCTTTCAACCCCAGGTTGGGTAAAGCCCTCCGACTTGTCGAGAACAAATGTTGTCCATGCTTGGTCTCCTTCTGGCCCCTGACCGATGTAGTCGACGCTGAACGTGGCTGGTCTATCACCAAAGCTCATGCGGTCTTTTCTATAGTCGTTCGACGAAACACCGAAGCTGGGGTTAAGAACCCCACTAGCAACCAAATCGTTGCTCACTTCTTTAATAGAGAGCACTGAACCTTTCCACCAATGATACGGCGTTCCAAGACCACTATTTTGGTCGATGCTCTGCCGCCAGTCGGTGTGCGGTGAGACACCAAACTCCGCGCAAATTTGCTCATATACCCTCTGGTTGTATGGGGTATCAAAGGCATCCCAAGTGTCATCCTGTGGGAGTGGCACCTGCATCCCTTCAAGAATCCTTCGCACCTGGTAGTATACGTGAAAGCGGTAGACTGATCGCACCATCGGGACTTTAGAGCTAAGATGGTCTTCTGCAGAGACACCGCAACCTGTGGTAGCACACCACACTGCAAAGTTAATCTTATTTTGCCAAAATTTCATCGGGTTTGAGCTCCACGTGTCCACTACATCATCACTTTGTACGTGTGGCAGCCTATACCGCTCCGCCGACAATATATCCGGAAAGACGGTGTCAAAGCTCGCCGCCCGTATCAACCTGTATTGTAACATTTTGCAATACGGGTTGAGATTTTGCGGAGTATACCCCACCTGTTTGGTAAGATGCATCTGTGTTAAAGCTATAAGCTTGGTTAGACATAACTGCACAAACTTTGCTTGCAAAGTTTAAGTTATACTCGTATAAGTTCAAAAGATTATTTGCAAAGTTCGCTATGTTTGTTACACAAACCAATATTCAAAAGAGAGAAGCGCCGCTCCTCCAACCCGCAATTAACAATGTAAATGGTAAACTCTGTGTTGCCCTAAGAGAGTTGCATTTTAAAAAAACTAACACTCTTGATGTTGACTCTACTGTTGATCTTAAGTTTGACAGTAATAATAATCTTAGTTATACCTCGATTAAAGTTGTTCGAGGAATGTACACCTTTGAAGATATACAACAGTTTTTCAAAGCAAATATACCCCAAATAGGACTCCAAATGAACAAAACAACGGGGTTTGTCAGTGTCAATGTCAGGAGTGTTTCTATGTTGTTTAAATTTGATGATACAATGTGTTCTCTATTGTGCATTCTCTCTAATCTTTTTGACGGTCATTGGTTCCAAGGTATATTAGATGGTATTAGACCCTCAAGGTTCCATACCACTAACCTGGTTTCTATACACATCAATCAACTTTATGCGGCTTCTTATATTATTGATGGCGCCTCGTCGCTGCTAACCATAACCCCGTTCAAATCTGAAAGCAGTGTAAACGTTAACCTTGCTTACCCTATGTACAAAAACTTAAAGCAGGACATATATATAAACTAAACTTTCTCGTGTTAGATGAATATGGTGAAGATATGCGTGACAATCCTATCTCTATGACTGCAGTACTTGAGATTAAGCCTGTCTAGTAGATGCGTCTGTGTTGAAGCTATAAGCTTTGTTTGGTATAACTGCATTAACAATCTTTCGTAGACAAAAGATTAGTTATGTTTGTGACACTAACCGATATTCAAAATGAAGAAGCGTCGCATCTCCAGACTGTAATCGATAATACAGATGGCAAGCTCTATGCTGCCCTCAGAGGTTTGCATTATGAGGTTAGCCATCGAAATATTGGGCATTCAGCTGGAATTTTGTGGCGTTCTAACTTGGATGATAAACCTCGAAAGATTATGATCCCTGCTGGATTATATACCTTTGAATACCTACAAAATCTGTTCACAAAAGAGCTGCCCCAAGTATCGGTCGAGATAGATAAAGCAACAAATCTAGTCATGTTCAGCATTCCAACGGGCGGAGCCTTAAAAATACCCTCTGATATACGCCGCCTGTTGGGTATCAGCGATAAAGGTTGGATTGATGGGAAATACGAGGGAGACAGACCCTCTAACTTCGATATTCACAAGTGGGTATACATACACCTCGATCAACTTTCTACAACCTCCAACATCGTTGATGGCGCTCCTTCACCACTACTAGCCATAACCCCAGCCGCACCCAAAGGTGTTATAAACATTAATCCTATTTGTCCTATGTACAAAAAACTTGAAGTTGGGCACATACATCAATTGAACCTTCGCGCGTTAGATAAACATAACCTGTTGCTACAAAACCATAGCAAACCCATAACTGTTGTGCTTGAAATTCGAGAAAATGCCTAAGATACCAACAGCTCCTACCATCGAAACAACTGAGCGATTGTATCCCGTTCTTCAGCCCGAGGACAACAACACAGGCTCTAATTATCGCCTGACTGAAATCCGCAACCTCGAACGCAAACTTGAAAAAGAGATAGAAGACAGAAGTAAGCTGTACAAAAGTACCGTAGATCTATCAATATCGTTGATGGTATTGACACAGTGTTGATTCTATCATGCCTTGGAATGGGAGCTACTGGTGTAGGATTGCTCTCCACAATTATAGCTGCGCCTATTGTCATTGCACTTGAAGCAGCTGCAGGTGTTTGTGGTCTTGCCGGTATTGCCGGCAAGTTCGTCTCTCGGCGGCTCCTTGTAAAAGCTAAAAACACGATGAGATTCGTGTTCTCGCTCTATCTAAGCTCAACAGCGTTTCAGATGTGATCTCACAAGCGCTACAAGATGGGCACATCTCCCTGAAGAGTTCAAGCTCGTAATAAACGAAATAAATAAATATCGACAAATAAAAGCTGATATTCAGAAAAAAGCCGCAAAGTATACGCAGCTCAAACCAACGAAGTAGCAAAAACGAGCTGATGGCCGAAGCCCGAGCTTCAATAATGAAAGAGCTTGCGGCAACGACACTGAAATAAAGTGCGGTTGCTTTGCCAGTTTTAAATTCAGCCGTGGTAGCAAACTTAACGAACCTCCACCCAGTTATTCACAAACGTAAACGTCTACAGTTGGGTTCACTCATTGTGTATACCGTGCTACACTCCATCGTGTTCAACTTTCGTAGACGAAAGTTGAAGCGTTAAGGTTGAAAGTCGCTGGCTGTAGGTCGAGCCCGCCAAGAGAGCGGGGCGAGCCCTATTAAAACCTAATTTTCGTATACGAAAATTTAGTAGAACCCCATGTGCTCTATTTGTATATATACCCCAACCCAAAAGTGGTCTAGAACCAGCAGCCCACCAAGAGAGCGGGGCGAGCCCTATCAAAAAAGCTGGGAGCAAACCCCATGTGCTCTATTTGTATATACCCCAAGCAAGGTGGTCCAGAACCCCCATTGTTCCTACTACTTCTAGACTTTCAGAGTTTTGGTTACGACACTTTCCGTATAGAACTCAGTGAGTTCTTCCAGCACATGTTAAGTCATTGCAATTAATGCAGCAAATAAACTCATGACAATCGCAGTCACTGCTTAACTACTTACAATTGAAACTGTTTTTACATGATGAATGAGAAGTAAATACACAACAAAAATATTTGACTTGTACTCACTTGTGCTTAAGGTTTAACAGCTAAGGGATTCTTGTGGCAATGATATACAGTTCAAAGTTTGTTAGCACATCAGTTGAACGTGGACTGTTCCAGGTAGGGGCAGGAGCAGGAAGGGTTTTCTCCTTCAATCTCTGTGCCACTCTGCGGCTAGCCAGCTTTTCCTTTATAACTGTGTAGTGGTCTGATCTACTCTTGATGGTGTTGCCTCCTGGTGGCTCTGCACACCTTGACAAAGCCATTTCAGTCATGGTGTAGAATCCCCTCATCTAGTTTTATCTTTTTTCTTTGCTCTCCATCATTCTGGAGGTATGTTGCATACACTCTTTTACTCATAACTGCTTGTATAAGAAACTAATGATTCAAAAATCAAACGAGAACATTCAAAAGTTCATGTCGTGTAATTATACTGTGTTTGTATGTTTCTATCAGTACAAGAAGAAAGGTCAATGACCCCCTTAGCTTGTAAGACAAGTCATAAGTCATTCTGTTTTGTAAACAAGTTATACAGTGTATTGTCATACTTTAATAATAATATGTTTGAGGCACGTCATCATGTGCATAATGAAATTTAAGAAAATACTCAACGGTAAAATAATCACTTTTTAGATGAAGGAATCTAGGTGTTTTCAAAGTTCTTTGTTTGCAATTCAGTAGTTTAAAGATCATTGTTTCTGCAATTGAAATTGACATTAGCATAGAACAGAAGTTAGAAAATAGGAAAACTATTCACCTTAGCTGATTTGGGGGTGCTGCTTGAGCATGGGGATGTCCTGGAAGATGATGATGATCCTTGAGGGCCGTGGCACTGGACTGAGAAGCTGGAGATAAGTTCTTAAAAGTCAGACAAAAATAACAAAACGAAATACAATAAGCCATTTGCGAGTTAGATTTGAATAAAGTCTGGTACAATGACTTGCTTAGTCACAAGTTACTGCTTAAATTTAAATTGCTCAGACTATAGAGACAGTTGCTATGTCAAATGGTTTGGGGCAAGCTTTTGCATAGCAACCTCCAGATGAGCAAACCATGGTACCATTGTGCCATACACATTCATTCAAAATTGTGTATGGGTGTTCGCCGTCTCTTACGTAACTATGCAAAAGCTTTCCCCGAATCATGTGACATAGCAATTGTCTAGATAGTCTGAGGAATTAAAGTTTAAGCGGTAGCTTTTGATCAAGCAATTCATTGTAACAGACATTATTCAAATCTCACCACACGCAAATGGCTTATTCAGACCAACCTTAGATTAATGTGATAAAAGAGAGAAGGATGTGTGGGACAATTTATAAGGGAATCAGAACCAGCAAGTTATGGTGTGCTGTTGATTTTACAAACAATGTTGGGTTGCTGTCTGAGGCATCTCAAAGTGACAAAATGGACTTAAATGTTATACCTTTGATCTTGCCATCTCTAAATCTTCCTCATCAAAAAGGCTGTCATTGCTTTTTGCTTGGGAGGCTAGTGATGCTGGTGACCTTTGTGCTTTCTGAAGATCAGGTGCACTTGCACAATCAAGCTGAAATGGGAATAGTAACAAAACATAAAACAATGCATTAGAATACAAATGAGTGCAGTGGTAAGAATGTTTTCATGAGTTTAAAGATGGAATGTTCCATTTGAATGGTGAATGGAACCAAAAATGCGTAGCCGTGCAATGGTTTGTTTAATTGCCACCATGTCCAACAATCCTCCAATCAAATGACAAAGGATCTCTTTGGGTGTTACATCTCACATGCAATAGTGCTCACGGAAACAAATAGAGCACATCCGCATTCCATATCCACATAATTCTGCAACATCAGCTTAAATCAACTACACACTTCTGGTAAAGAAAAATATTAAATATTCCAAGAAATATTTAATACAACTAACCTGTGAAAGATTTCAAGGAATGTTCACTTCCATCACCACCTTTATATCTTGTACATGTATGTGTCTTTGTCTAACTCTATGGACATTGCTCTTTTTCAAACTTACCATGGTAGTATAATGGCTTCAAGTTTAATATTTGAACTATACTTACATCGACTGATGTGTCCCAGGTTTGTAATGGTTGCTCAGAAAAGCTGATGGTGCTTGCTGTACAATAGGTTGGACTCGAGGGTTGTCGGGAAGTTGTAGGTACAGAAACTTCAAACTTTATTTCAGTAATATGCTCCAAAAAGTCCTCATCCATTTCATAAATTTCAACAAAAGGACCATTTTGTTTAACTTTGCCCTTAAATACTGTAGCGGATTAAATTCACCGCCAGTAGAAATTAGGAATACGAACAACTAAAATCACTAAGAGAAATCGAGAACAGAATAATTGAAACAAGATGGAAACGAAATGCCGATACATAGTTATATTTTATCCCTTAACGGGACCATCCAAACAACGTATACCAAATGACAAGGCTTTTTGCCACAAAGGAAAATACTAAACAAAGTCTGGCAAAGCAAAGATTTCGGGACACTCCTAAACTAAAATAAATAAATGGTATTACCTTAATAATGGTCGGATGACTGGCTGCAACTTATACAACTTAAACAACCCAACTTTATACAGAAAAACTAACACCCAGCCTCCGACCACAACCTCCTGCTCCCTGCCACAGGACAAGACTGCCACCCCGAGCTCTAAGGCCCAGTGGTTTTATTAGAGTGGTCTGTAAGATTAACAATAACCATTAACTGCATTCCTTCTCCCACATAGGGAGAACTGGACTGGAATGTCTAATTATTACAAGACAATTACAAATAACTGCATTCCTTCTCCCAGACCGAGAAATTGGAATGACTCTTAAATATTACAAGACAATAACTGCATTCCTTCTCCCAGACCGAGAAACTGGAATGACTCTTAAATATTACAAGACAATAACCAATAACTGCATTCCTTCTCCCCGACTGAGAAACTGGAATGACTCTTAATCATCTTATCCATCACACTACCCTCCTCCCACAGAAGGCGTGTCCCCACGACTTAATGGTGAATAAAAAATATATATATTAATATCAATCGGTATCATAATGTCCAAAGATGATTTGCAAAACTTCATGGAGATAGGTTCAAATGAACATTTGTTTTACTAGATGTTACATAGGCTTTTAAATGAAGAAAGTGTCCACAGTTGGTCTGCAGCCCAAAGGAGCACCATCAAAATGTAGCATGTAAAGCCCATAAATCAAAATGTTCAAGTTCGGTTAGATCACGAAATCTCCTGTTTGCATCCAGCGGGGAGGTTGACGGTTTCGTCGCGGGTGATTTGGCCGGCCGGTCCAATTATCACTGCCATGTTGTTCTGAAACTTCTAATTCATCCTCTCCCTCAATGTCATGGTTGTGGATGATTGAGTTACCGAGTGGGGTATCTGAGGCAAAATTTATCCCTGCCTCATCCCCAAGTCCACGATCCTCCTTTGACGTGTAATCTCTCACGCCTGCTACTTCAACCTCCCGCTCAGTAGAATCGTTAGCTGAAGCCCTGACTCCTCGTAGGTTTGTCAGTAGATTTGAAGGCGCCTCATCCCGCCTATCAACAGTGGTAGTGCCATCTTCGTTCTCGCCTGAAGGATCCTGTTCAAAAGTACTTGAATAGCACGGTTTTAACCTATCAAAATGTACCACCACACGATAGTGCGTTTTTACATTTTCAATCCTGTACACAGCATCTGAAATACACTTTTTGACAATGAATGGGCCTTTCCAAAAAGATTGCAACTTAGGACTTAGACCAACTTTTCTTCTAGGGCAAAATAACCAAACCTTATCACCCTCCTTGTAAGGTTTACCTTCGAGTTTTGCATCATACAAGCGATTTGACGTTTTTGCTCGCCTTGTATATGATTTCGTGCCATCTCAAAAGCTCTGTGCATGCGACCATCTATCTCAGATGCATATGCCTCTGGGGTCACAATTTCACTTGTTTCTGGCGTTGGTTGAGTGACTAAAACATCAAGAGGTAAATTTACCTCTCTGCCAAACATCATTCTATTTGGGCTAATTCCGGTGGTTTCTTGCTCACTTGCCCGATAACTCATCATAACATATGGAATGTGTGTATCCCAGTCAGCTTGGTCGTCACATACATACATGCTTAACATAGACAATATAGTTCTATTAAATCTTTCCACGAGACCATCAGACTGTGGGTGATAAGCAGTAGTCCTAGTTTTATTGATTCCTAAAAGGCGGCACACGGATTGAAATATCTTGCTTTGGAAATTCGAACCTTGGTCTGAATGAAGGGATAACGGAACTCCGTAACGGCAAATAAATTGCTCAACCAAAACTTTGGCTACTGTTTCTGCCTCCTGATTTCTCAAAGGATAGGCCTCAGCCCACTTTGTGAAATAGTCCATAACTATCAGAATGTAATGGTTACCATTTCTTGACCGAGGCAAGGGACCAAGTATATCCAAAGCTACCCTTTCAAAGGGGGCACCAACCAGGAAGGTTTCATTGAACTGAAATTTGGGGGCAGGTGTTTTACGTTTTGCACATTTTTCACACTGCCTAATCCAGTTTGTTATGAAAGAACGGTAGCCTATCCAATAATACTGACGTTGGATTTTCTTAAAGGTTTTTGTTCTACCTAAATGGCCACCAGTTCTGGAATCATGTGCTAATTGCACCACTTCTTTTTGTAATGATCTTGGAATCACCAACTGCTTAGTACTTGACGAAGAATTATCAACATAACGTCTGTACAACATACCTTGTTCTAGCTCTAGCTGGTCCCAAATATACCAGTATCCCTTAGTCTCCCGGCCCAGACCACCAATCAGACTTCCGGGAGGTTTCTCAGCAGAACTTTCCTTCATCTTTATGATTGGTGCTAACACATCATCGTTCCGCTGAGCCTCCCGTAGTCCGACCGGGTCCAAACCTGTAAAGACACTAAGAGAACAACTGTTAACTTTGTCATTAACAACATTTACATTCACTAGTCCATCCTCATTTTTAAATGGCATTCTTGAAAGGGAATCTGCATTTTTATGTTGACTTCCCTGTCTATAACAAATTTCATAGTCAAACGCACTCAAAGTTTCTATCCATTTGGCCAATTGGCCTTGTACATCTTTGAAATTGCACAGCCATCTTAGTGAGCCATGGTCGGTGCGTATGGTAAATTTTCTCCCGTATAAGTAATGTTTAAAGTGTTTCACAAAATGTACAACTGCGAGGAGTTCTCTCTTTGTTACACTGTAATTTCGTTCACTTTTAGTCAATTTACGACTTCCGTAACTTATAACTTTCTCTTGTCCTTCTTGGATTTGTGAAAGAACTCCACCAATGCCCTTATCGCTAGCATCTGTATCTAGAATAAAAGGCTTTGAAAAGTCAGGAAATGTAAGAATACTTGCAGAAGTTAGCTTACGTTTAAGTTCCTGAAAAGACTGTTCACACTCGATAGTCCATTTAAAACCTACGTTCTTATGAGTCAGTTTATGAAGTGGTGATGCTATAAGAGCAAAATTTTGAATGAAACGTCGATAATAGGAACATAACCCAAGAAAACTACGCACTTCAGCAAGCTTACATGGCGTTGGCCAGTCTAGTATTTTACATGTTTTTTCTGGGTCAGTGGACACACCTTGGTCTGACACAACGTGCCCAAGATACAAAACTTCTTTTGAAACAGAAAACATTTTTTGGTTTCAGTTTGAGGCCTGCGGCTGAAAGCCTGCTAAAAACTTCACCCAGTCGTGAGCTGTGTTCTTCAAAAGTCTGGGCAAATACCAAAATATCATCAATGTATACCAAACATGTCTGCCAATGTAAACCAGCTAGGACACGCTCCATTAATCTTTCGAAAGTACTGAGCATTACATAGGCCAAAAGGCATCATGTTAAACTCATATAAACCAGTTCCCGTTGTGAAAGCCGTTTTACACTTATCTTTGGGGTCAACTTCAACCTGCCAATAGCCACTAGCTAAGTCTAACGACGAGAACCACTTTGAGCCAGATAGTGTGTCAAGGCTGTCATCAACGCGTGGTAACGGGTATGCATCCTTATAAGTGACATCGTTTAATTTTCTGTAATCGATGCAAAACCTAGTGGTCCCGTCTTTTTTTTTAACCAGAATGACAGGACTTGCCCACGGGCTACTGGATGGAGAAATGACCCCTTTTTCTAACATGTCTTCTACCTGCTTTTGAGCCTCTGCTCGTTGGTGATGAGGTAATCTGCGCGCAGGCTGCCGTTTTGGCCTAGCATCAAAGGTTTCTATGTTATGATACACTACATTCGTTTGGCCAAGCTCCCCATCTTTTGAAAACACACTGTCATAATCATGTAACATGTTCTTTAACTTAACTTTTTGTTCACCTGTTAAGTGTTCTGAACTTTTTTGATACAACTCTTCCAACTGAGAATTTGAGCCATTACTTGTGCATTCATGGTTTTCCACAGCTTGAGTTACACTTGCAGGTTGCAAAACTGCTACCTGGGTACCTTTGTACACCGTAGTTGCATCTGTTTTCAAGTTTAACATTCTAATTGGCACATAGTTATTTTTATCACAATTGGCAAATGTACGTCCAATTAACATACTATTATCTTTGGTCACATAACATCTTGACGGTTCTAGTAACCCACCTCGTGTGCCTATAGCACGAACATGTACTTCCCCTGGGACTATAGCCTCCTGACCCGACGGGATTGTAATAGTTTCTGCTACAGAAACCCTACAACAGTTACCAGTGTCCACATTCTCAAGTGTCACTGGCACTTCAAATTTACCGAACCTCAACTTCTGTTTAGGCAAATCCAACACTCCTCCCTGATTTGAAAGAAAATCTAAGCCCAAAATGCCAGCCTGCGTAATGGGTGCGACAAAAATTGCATGACGTCTTACAAGAGTCTAATGACTATTTCTGCACAACCCTTCACCTTAAGTGCCGTACCTTCGGCAGCTATTATGGACTCACTACAAGAATGCAGTGTCTGTCTCACATTCAAAGGCAATAACTCCCAAGTAAGTGGGTGTAAAATTGTTACTGATGACCCTGTATCTAACAAAAATTTAACATCAACACTATTTACCTTACCCCTGACAAAAATTGTACTCTTGGCCTCACAGTTCAATGTTGGCTGGGTACCGGCCCCATACTCAGCCCCACCTGGTTTCCCTGCTCGTTAGACGAGGTGTTCCGGAAAACTTGCGGTTGGTTGGGTTGGTTGGGTTGGGGGGCATTATACGGACACTCGAACTGTCTGTGGCCTTCCTGCCTACAATTCCAACACACAATGGGACCCCTAGGTCGTCTAAGCCTATTACTCGACTGCTTTTCTTTGAGAATAGTCTGAAGCTCTTTTACAGTTTGTTCTAATTGTTCAACCTTAAGTTTAAGACCATCCTGAGTAGGTACATGTAGCTCAGTATCACATGAGGCACTAGTAGTAGTTGGCTTACTCTGACATGCATTAGCACCTATCCTCTGCAACATATCAGTCTTGTTATACTCAACCTGAATAAAGGCCTCTTCTTCTAGTGCCGCAGTAAGGGCAGCTCCGAGGTCTCTAGGTTTAGTCCTTCTTACTTGCATTCTAACCTCAGGTAAGTCTAATGCCTCTATAAAATGATCTCTGCCTAACTCTTCCCTAAGTTCTGCTGATACCTCAGGGTACGCTTTAAAAACAAGTCTGCGAATATCACTAGCTAACTCGGCAACTTCTCGCTTTTCCTGCGTGTTCTTACTTTAAGCTTAGCCCTATACAGACCTGTCTGTCCTTGCGGAGAAAATCGATCTTTCAACGCATTGACAACTGCAGAAAAATCAAGTTTAATTGAATCAGCTAAGTCAGTATAAACCTGGAGGGCTGGCCCTCGCAACCTCACGGCTAGAAATCTAGTTTTCTGGTCTAAGGACCACCCGTTTATCTGGCTACATAAATTCAAATTAGTTAACCAATCCTCGAATGACTTGCTACCATCGTAATTATCTGGCTGAACGACTGGCTTTACCGTGCCTGGCTGTCTTAAAGTACTACTTAAAGCTACTGGTACGTCATTAGTCCTATTGGGCATATTGGAACGTTGTGGTAATGAACAAAAATCAGTACTAGGAGTGTCCAAACTAGGAGAACCAGCACCTAAAACTTCATTTACAACTATAGGAGTGTCCCGAGGTGGCAGTCTTAGTCTACCCGAAGGGGCAGACCTGTGGCTGGGAACACTGGAACTTTGTGTCGTCCTTAACTCAGCCAGCCTTTCTCTTCTAGACTGTATTTCCTCGTCTAAAAGTCTTAGTGTTTGGTTCAACTGACCAGCCAAATCTGTTCTCGATCCCATCTCAAGTAATTGAGTCGCACCTAATTAAATAAATAATTTATCCGCAATCCCACCGCTGCCACCAAAACTGTAGCGGATTAAATTCACCGCCAGTAGAAATTAGGAATACGAACAACTAAAATCACTAAGAGAAATCGAGAACAGAATAATTGAAACAAGATGGAAACGAAATGCCGATACATAGTTATATTTTATCCCTTAACGGGACCATCCAAACAACGTATACCAAATGACAAGGCTTTTGCCACAAAGGAAAATACTAAACAAAGTCTGGCAAAGCAAAGATTTCGGGACACTCCTAAACTAAAATAAATAAATGGTATTACCTTAATAATGGTCGGATGACTGGCTGCAACTTATACAACTTAAACAACCCAACTTTATACAGAAAAACTAACACCCAGCCTCCGACCACAACCTCCTGCTCCCTGCCACAGGACAAGACTGCCACCCCGAGCTCTAAGGCCCAGTGGTTTTATTAGAGTGGTCTGTAAGATTAACAATAACCATTAACTGCATTCCTTCTCCCACATAGGGAGAACTGGACTGGAATGTCTAATTATTACAAGACAATTACAAATAACTGCATTCCTTCTCCCAGACCGAGAAATTGGAATGACTCTTAAATATTACAAGACAATAACTGCATTCCTTCTCCCAGACCGAGAAACTGGAATGACTCTTAAATATTACAAGACAATAACCAATAACTGCATTCCTTCTCCCCGACTGAGAAACTGGAATGACTCTTAAATATTACAAGACAATAACCAATAACTGCATTCCTTCTCCCCGACTGAGAAACTGGAATGACTCTTAATCATCTTATCCATCACAATACACACATGGTTTGATCATCATTGCTTGGAAGGGAAAATTTGGATAGGATTTCTGTAGTCATGTTGGTGAATTTCCTCTCATCAGCTAGCTTCAATAATTTCTTTATTTGCTGTCCGCCTTCATGGAAGGTTACATACATGCGTTTACTCATTGAACCCAATCTGTTCATCATTCAAAAACTGTATGAGAGAATGTACAAGTTCGTCTTTCATAATTAAGCTTTCCTTATATGATTCAATTAAGACAAGTAGAAATTGTGTGCCTTCAACTTCTAGGATAAACCATTCTTGCTCATCATCACCACCTGGCATTGTTTGACCTGTGAAGCATTTTGCAAAAGATTTGTCAGCTATTATAGAATGTAATTTCTTGGTGAGACAAGATTTCTGTTGCCATGCTTGTTACGGTGTGGTGGACGAAAAGCCTTTAACATGTTTGGCTGCAGGAAGATTCTATCATAACATTTCTAGTGCGCCATGTCTGTCAAGATTGATACTCCTAGTGCAAAAAAAACCAAGAACTCTGCTATACACAAAAGACACCCAAAGGCCGAAGCTATGATTTCCGAACTAGATAGGTTTGAGATGTGTTTTAAATTGAGAACAAGTATACTGTTTGTCTGAGTTGAAGTGGAAGGCTGTTCTAAAGAGATGGCCCGGCATGTGAAAAAACGACGATCAGACCAGGAGTGCAGGGAGCATGGAATGTTGAGGAGCAGGTTATTTGAGGAGCGAAGCTGTCTGGGAGGTTTTTACAGATGAATTAAGTCATTGAAGAATGTGTTCATCATACAAATTGCTTACCCTTTTGTTGAAGCATCTCTTTGGCTTGAATGGGGACTTCTGCCACTAGTCCTCCAACCTGCAGGGTTTCCCAATTATAAGTCCTTCCTTCTTAAGTGGTGATGTATCATTGAGTGGCTCTTTAGAGTTTAACAGTTTCTTGGCACATTGAGTTCCTCCTCGTTCCTTACCTGAGTTGAAATTTGTAGGATGAGTGGCGGTGCGTGTTGCATTGTTTTGTTTGTGTCCATTGCCTGTGGAGGTTGAACATTTTTAGCTGAGTTTGCTCTCATGGTTGAACATCTCTTCCTCCTCAAACTTTCTTCAGCAAGCACAACACTGCTTCTCACCGAAGAAAGAGTTAGATGGTCACGTTGAAACTCCAGAGACAGCTCAGCCATGTTGTCAACCAAATCCTGGTATAGTGCCATGTGTAACACAAACTTGCAGGATTTGAGAAGCTTGAGGCATGAGGTAGCCTTTCATCTTGGTGGCATCAGCAGCCAGTACATCTTTCCTCTGCCCAGTGGCGTGCTCTTTAAGTTGTGTCGCACACTGATAATTTGTGGCCAGAAAGCACAGGGCTTTACGTCTTTCGATCCAACCAGTATGTTGTGCCCTTGATGGCTGGACTACGTGTTTCTTTATTATCTTAGCTACAGCTTTCCCCTCACGCCACCTCTTTGGCGATCGCCTTTAGAGGTAGTACAGCCTCATTAGTACATAGCTCATAAATATGAAAACAATGTTAACACTTAACACAAAGGAGGTATGTTTGGTTATAAAACAAATTTGTACGTGAGCAATGTGGGCCTTGGTGTATTCAAGAGCTGGCCTGATGGTTGAATAGCGAGTGTGATTTTTCTGGAACAGCTTGCTGAGGGCATTGAGGTGTGGAAGTACAGCATTCAATATGAGCAGGGACCCAACAACAAATGCATTGTTGATCCTGTGGAGTAAGCAGGGCTGTCGGGCTTGATTTCGATGCTGATAACTTCTTCTACTATGGCGCCCGCTGACTTGAAGACATCTGCCGTGGCCTTTTGTATAATCAATGTCCTCACCCCCACTGCAACTTCTGTACCAGGACGTGCTGGATGTTAGTGTTCGGTGTGCAGTTCGTTCTTGAAGACTTCGCCATGGTATGCAGTTCGTTCTTGAAGACATCGCCATCTTACTGGACAGACACAGAACAACTCTGATACTGCAGAGCCAGATGACCGGCCTTCTTCCACTTCTTGGTATAGGAGTAGCCATGACTATGGTCTTGTAGGTGGTGATGTCGTCATCCCCTACGCCAGGGCAGGTTTTGTATTGTGTACTGCATGCTTCAAAATCAGCGCGTCATGCATGGGGTATTGTTTGATGACAATTATATATGAACATGTATATACTTCACTTGAAATTAAGATGGAAGAGTTTTCCTCAAAGTTTTTTCTCTACTTTTTGATACATTACTAGAACGACCGTATTTCTTCAAATCCAAGTACACTTTGACAAATGCTTTAATTCTTATTTTGATTTAAAGGTTGATTATATTTTCCAGCAGCTTCTTGGAGACATCACCAGTTATTTTACCTCTTGTTATGGTACACCAATAATTATGAATTCTTTGTTGTGCAAGGATTTTTCCTTTTAACACGGTATTTCATGTTAACTCCTGGGAATTTGTCTAAATTATCTCTGGTTGGTTAAGGTATATTTTCATTTTCCTGTTCCATGGTTCTAAAAAATAAGTACACATCATCGTTTACGTTAAAAAGACCACCTCTATTCTGGATTGTGATCCAGTCGTTAGTATACTCTAAGAATGATTTAACTGTATTGCTAGTGCAATTATGCCAGGTTCTAACAATTCTCCAAAATATAGATGCAGGGTCATTCTTCTTATTGTTATATTTATTGTAAAAGGAGAACGGTACATATCTTGAAACAAAGGGATGACATTGGGAATGATGGCATCACGGATGGCCTCTTCTGCTCCATAATGAGCACCAAGTGACCATTTTAAAGTTCTTTACATCATGTTAAAAAATATCAAATACTTAAGTTGCAAAATAAGGTACTTAAGGTACATTCAGAGACTGTTATGTTGAGGTTTTACTGTATTACGAACAAGTACAGTTAATAAATGTGTTTCAAGATAGAGTAGAATTAAGAGTACATAACAGCACTCCTTCCTTCTAAATAAGGACATATTTTGCATGCTAACATTATGTCATGCTTGAGAGACACAACAAAGAGAAAGCTACATACTGACATGCTACGCACCTTTAAGGCATGCCATTGCAGCCACCAGTGCGTCCCTTTCTTTCCTTACTGTCTTGAGCTCCTCTTTTAGAGATGCATTTTCTCCCCTTATTTTTGTTATGTCACTCTGCTCAATTTGAATACAATTGTAATATGTGATAATAAATAAGGGATTACAAACTGTCCCTTTCATTACAATGCAGAGTTAGCAAACATAAACCAAACAACAAGATACAGGGGAAATGTTTAAAACTGATTTGGGTTGATTTTGACCAAGATAATGGATCACTTAAAATAAAAAGCCACACTAATCATCTCTCTCCATGTACGTCCAAGTACAAGTTTGTATACAACTAAGAAGAAAGCTTGAAGGAATTTATCATTCTCTCCTTAATCAATTATGAACGATCTACACACATGTAAATACTGTACAAGTAACTGAGTTTCCAAGCTGTTTCCTTCTCACCTCTTTGGTTGCCTCCTTCTTCGCCAATGTGGCTAAGAGGGCATTGTCTCGTGCTGCAACAACTTTAGCTTTCTTTTGCTGGAGATAAATATATATATAAAAATGATGGAAATTGTGGTGAAGGAAAAAGTGCCTAATGAATGCAAATACCACCCCAGGTAAAAATTCCAGATGAAACCTGTTCAACTGGTATTAACTGGTACCAACTGGTCCAGTTCAACTGGGAATTGGTAACTGGTTTAACTGGTTTCGAACTGGTTTAACTGGTTTAACTGGTTTTGAACTGGTTTAACTGGTTTTGAACTGGTTCAACTGGTTTTGAACTGGTTTAACTGGTTTAACTGGTTTAACTGGTTTAACACTGGTTGTACTGGTTTTGAACTGGTTTAACTGGTTTTGAACTGGTTTAACTGGTTTTGAACTGGTTTAACTGGTTTAACACTGGTTGTACTGGTTTTGAACTGGTTTAACTTGTTTTGAACCGGTTAAACTGGTTTTGAACTGGTTTTGAACTGGTTTAACTTGATTAACTGGTTTTGAACTGGTCGAACTGGTTTAACTGGTCTCGACCTGGTTTCGCACTGGTTTAACTGGTATGAAATGGTTTGAGATTTGTCTCAACTGGTACCTACTGGTCTAACTGGTCTAATTGGTTTTGTGCTGAATTAACTGTTGTCATCAGTTATTAGGTTTCTAACTGGTTTTGGACAGACAGACAGCCCGACAAACAGACGGAAACACTATCACAGAGCCCTACAGACAGCTGTTGGTTTAAATCTGTTACAAAATTATAGTGTAATCAAGAAGCACAATGCATTATACATGTACATGTATGCAGTTTTTCACATTTATTACTTCTCCCTTTATCAAAAATAAATCAAAAAGCAAAATAAAAAAAATAAAAAAACAACTATAAAAAGTGTAAACCTGATTTAATAGCTATTTGGTTGGCAAGAACACTCCTGGTTGGCAAGAATAGTTTTGTGTTCTGTTGAGTTAAATGAAATAACTATAGAGTAACGATTTTTGCCCTTACCCTGATGTAAAGCAAAATGAGTAACCCATCGAGTTCTGCAGAAAAATTCCATAAGTGACTAGGGCGGGACTCAAACCCAAAACCTGCTGCTTACGAGTGCAGACGTCTATAAAACCACTCGATACAAACAAATTGTGATAGTATACCCCCTGCTATACAGAACTCAAACAAGCCTCCGGTCACCGCGCAAGCTAAGAAAGTGGTCGAGTGTTTAAGACGTCTTCACTAGTAAGCAGGAGGCCGTTGGTTTGAGTTTTGCCCAGGTCTCCTGTGGAATTATTTCTGCAGAACTTGAAAGCACCAAATATTCAGCTTAGCTGTACTCTGTGTCAGGGCAAAACAAAAATCATTGTTCTATTGTTAGACCCAAGAACATCAGTTAGTACATCAGTTAATACAAATAATGATACAATATCAAAAATAAAACATATGTATAAGGGTCATTTGACATTATCCTCCAAAGGGAGGCTATCTTTGGTAATTACTCAAAGAATTAATTACCATAAAAACTTACTTGGTAAAAAGACTTGGAGGGCTGTTGATAAAACATGTTAGAAAGACCCCCTTGGAAGTAATGTAGTTTTACAGAATGAGTTAATTTTTTAACCCACTATTTGAATCTGAGAAAGACTTCAAGCATGAAGCCTTTCACAGGCATCTGAAAGCACACAAATCTATGCAACAAGGGTGTTTGTCTTCATTATTTTCTTTGACAATTACCAAAAGTTTAAACTGCCTTTAAAAACATTCTTACATTTGACACAATTTATTTTATGCTACATTCACCTTTGTGCATGAAAGTGTTTGTTAAAGTTTAAAGATATATGAAATTTCTTTTAACAAAAAT
Organism: Plazaster borealis; assembly: GCA_021014325.1. NCBI lineage: Eukaryota > Metazoa > Echinodermata > Asteroidea > Forcipulatida > Labidiasteridae > Plazaster > Plazaster borealis. The sequence goes on along the minus strand of CM037457.1, from coordinate 26,832,876 downwards.
ATGATCAAAAATGTATTTACATGGACACTGTGTCAGTGTTATGTCTGAGTTTTTACTATTTTTCAGTTTTTCAACACTCAAATACATAGTTATATAAATGCAAACTCACTTTGTCTTTTAATAACATGACACACGACAATGCACCAATAAAAACATTTTTTTACAGCAATACAACAGAAATGGAAGGACCCCAAAAAGCGAGTGCAGATGTACCAAAGACTTCTTCTTCTTCTTCTTCCGTGAAAGTACAGTCCACCATCTGGTGTATTACGTACTGTGGTTGTTGTGTGCATGCAAGGGTGTGGACATATACAGTGCAGGTGGGTGAACAGTGAACGTAGAGTGCGGCTAAAAACAGCTCAGGCTGACCTAGCGGAGCTGGACTGACTGTACACCCTGCTTAAAACTAGCAAGAGTTGTGCAGTTGATCAGGTCTTCCGGGAGATTGTTCCATATCCTAATGCTATTGGGAAAGAATGACTGTTGGTAGACCAAAAATGTGACAAAGCACAGTGTTTGCGTCTAGCTGTTTTTTATTCCTGCCACTTCTTAAGTATTTAATCACGCACTACCGCAACAAACATTTTTTCTTGGTGCAATATGCCTCTTGAAATTAGTACACAAAGTGAGTTTGCATAATTATCCATTTGAGTGTCGAAAAAGGCTGACAAATAAATACCGGATGTAACATTGACACAGTGTTCACACATTTCTTGTCAAGGCCTGTACATCTGAGACCAAGACCTCGGGGTCCGAGACTTCAATATACAAAAGAGAACAAAACATTTTTTTGAAACATTTTTGTTGTACATCTAGTCGAGATTATTCCCAAGACCATATTTTCCATGGCTCAGAAATGTCGAGGTCTCATTGATTGAGGTCTTGGTCTTGTCCCAATGAGCTTGATTTTACAGTTCGCTGCTGTGACCTGTTGACATCCTGTAACTTTTCAGTTACATGTTTGTTAAATTTGGATGCCTCCTCGCGCCGACTGGTTGGATCTTTACACATACTATCAAGACGTTTCATGAATTTACCTGCAATTTTAATACAAAGATCAAAACCTAGAATTGGTTTACAAAGTCACAACATTTTAGGAAAATAATGTAGACATTTTGTTGGAAGACTAGTAGTGGGTTTATAAAATCCCAGAGGTTGTTATTTGAGCCCAGTACTCTCAGGAATGAGAAGCATCCTACACCCATGTCATGTATACTTCTTTTATTTCTTGAGCAAACACCAATGTAAAATGGTATACAGTTTTACAAGGTTTCCACCGTGTCATGACCCATTACTTAATTCATAAAAAGGATGAGTACAATGGGAGTCCAAACTCCCGACGATGTATTATTGCAGGCTCCTACTAAATTTTGTGTTGACTACTATCAGATATCCCTCAACCCAACGGTCAATCCTAAAGTTGACTTCAACTTTTTTGCCTTGAATGAAATCTGAGAAAGTTTTCCCTGAAATAAAAAAAAGAGTATGAACACATTGAACACATACATGTACATACATTTCTGCAAAGGTTGCCCAAAACAGCACTGTTTATCAACTCAAGCAGCCCATTCTGTTTCTTTTCCAAGCCTGATGGGGTTATTTCGGGAGCATGACTCACGTTTCATGGCAGTTACTTTTTCTGGATATAGAGGTGGTTTGGCAACTCTGTCCCCTTTGAAACGGGGGCACGCCTTCCCATCCAGTGACCGGCCTTGTAGAACACTGCTCCCCCAGATTGCCACCAACATATTTTTCACAAACATGGAATGTTTGGTTTGGCTAAAGATGGCTGCCCACTTTTCTGTTGCGATCCATACATCCGCATCAATGTGTATCTGGCGATGAACAAAAAATTGAATGCTTTTGTTTGTTGTCTTCCATACTACCAAAACTAACCTTTACGACACAACTCGACACACCAACCTTTCACATCCGTTACTCAAGTACAGGTTTTGCTTAGGGTACCCGAATAGCCGTTTGACCACCTTGTTATAGAATTTACAAATGAAATACATCCATGAAGTAAGAGTTTAGAAATCAAGCTATATAAACGTCCCAGTGGCATAAAACCATGTATGGAGATGACATCAAAATTTCACCCCAACACTTGTTGGGGGGGGGGATGTTGCTTATATTCTGTTAACACTTGGTGTCACGTTGTATAAATCTGATCTGCACGTGGGCAGACAGCAGTAGTGCTGGAACTGAAAACAAAATTGCATAATTCTGATGTTTCATTTGCAGATTGGAGTTTTAAATGCCGCCTGAGGATTTATATGCAGACTGCCTGTGAAAGATCCTGAACCATCGCGCAATTGCATGCACAATCAGCACTAATAAGTGTTGAAGTAACAGAGGCCACGGACATTGTAGGATCAAACACATCCAATTGAAATTGTATCAAAGTAATTACAAGACATTGCTCGTACTCACCTTCCCATTCTTCTCTTCAAGATTACTCGTGGCTCCTGAAGTCGAAGGACTTTCCTTGCTGGACCTAAATAATGGTTCCTCAGGAGAAAGCTCAGGTTCTGGTGGTCTCGAGTGTCCAATAGATCTGTGTTCTTTCCCTAAAAATCAAGAAAGTTGAGAGAAGAAAAACAAAAGATGTCAAACCCATTCACTTTGATTTTACACTTGTGGTAAAATTCACCTGCCAAAATATTTCCTGCAAAACCTTTACCAAGGCAAGAGTCATTACAGTGGTAATCAGGTATGCTAGCCTTCCTTCCTCCAACTTACCTCCAAACTATCTTTGCTCTCTAAAATTATGTAATTCCTTTTCTCAGGAGTTATTCTTTATAGTATAGCATATCTACCTGATGTTTCTATCTTCAGGAGAAGTGCTCCCTGTAACTGCTTGTTTAAATCTTTGTGTTGTGACAGTTCAATCCTTGTATCGCTTAACTTCTTTCTCAGTTTTTCCGTTTCCTCTTGACTGGTTCGAAGCTCTCTTCTCATCTCCTTAAGCTTTTTCTGGATGTGCTCATTTCCTTGGTCCGTGCCTGGCTCTAGGGGTCTTTTTCGGATTGAGGTGGACGCGAATTCTGGAGCACTTTTCATGCCCTTCAGGCGGCTCTCAAGTGCATTCTTCAATGATGCAGCAGCATTCTCCGTCTGTTTCTTTTTTGCCTTCTGCTTAACAAATATTTCAAAAGAAACATACACGATATAAACAAGCCTTAAAATTAGACTCCCTGTCTGGTATAAGACCAAAGTGTTTGTGGTCCATACCTTCATTCATGTCCAGAATATTTTTCCCAAATTGGGTCACTTAGGTGAATGTTTCATTACCCTCGAGTCCAGCAATTAAACAAATACAATCGGGGTTAAAAAATGTACACGTTTGAAGCCCAAAGTTGGCCTGGAAAACATACTTCTAAGCAGCTCAAAATATGAGGCTTGAAATGAATTTTTCTGGCTTGAAGGGGTCTCATTAACATAATTCTGAAGTTCCGGGTCTCCCAGGGCCGGGACTTCAATTCATATGTGCATTAGACCGATATTGTAAATATAATAATGGATTGGCAGTCAAAGAGGTATCAGTTTCCATTATCCCTCTAAACCCAGAGTACCTTTTCCTTCAGAAGTGTGGCAACTTCTCTTTCACATGTCTCGGGTTCCTCATCATCTGTTGTTTCCTCAACACTTGTGTCATACACCTTTGGCATTCTTATTCGCGAAGAAGCAAGCTGCTCTTCAAATTGACTTTTTGTTACTGCCAAGACAGGGAACAAAGTCAAGAATGATATCATCTTCCAAAAACATCACGTACCACTTGAATCCACAACATCGTACACAGGGTAATGCATAGTTGTAATTGTGTATGTACATGTACTAGTCCTACATGTACTTATAATACATATTATAATATTAAAATGCTGATGCGTCATTATTTATTTGTTAAGAAAAAATATCTCAGGACACCCCCATACAGACTTCAAAGTTCAACTGCCTTTGATTTATTATATGTCATGACTTGGGTACGATGTAACTATGGGTAGTATGTGATGTTTATAAGTGGGAGAAATTTGCGATCAAAGAGGTACGACTTGCTAAGTCGTACCTTTAAACTACGCGTTTAAGACATGTATGGATGGTGGGCTGTAATGGTGAGTGTTATAAGACCGATGTTAAAAGAGAGCCATTACAGCTCAAGAAGGTGGGATAGGGCTAAACAAACTAAATACTAATTTTATTACTTATACTTTAACTTTGACTATGACTGAGAATCATCTGTGAAACCACCGTCCACAGTGAAAACTCAGTGAAGTACAGGTTTTGGCTGAATTTTAACTAACTAATATGCCACGCTCACCATTTTGGGAGTCAATATGTAAAAGGTGTAAATGCTGCATCACCTAAAGTTTGCACTACAATGTACAACGGACAGGGACATTGACAACCAAGAATTGTTGTGATGATGAAGTCAGGTGAATTGGGTCAACATCAAGTAATCTTTCGGTAGGTTTTTACACAAACTCAAATTATAGGTCCAGAATCGTGGGATTGTAAGTGTATGTTTAACCTTTACATAACCACACATAATTTTACCAGGAGCCAACTCAAAATTTCCACGTTGTCTTTTTGATTGTCCTTGTTGTAGTTGAACTCTCTCGATTGCATCCTCCTTTATGTCACCAATGTTCCCTGCTTTTACTCCATTCTCTCTTAGCGTCTTCACTTGATCTTTCATCAAAGCAAAGAGAGGAGAAATGACGACTGCAATGGTCTTGCTCTCTGTAGAAGTCCTTTGCTGAGACTGAGGGGTAGAAAATTATCATGAATAATTAGAAATTATGTATGCATGAAGTACACTTGGTTAATGTCATTGATTTGTCCTTACTTGCATGACATGTGCATGCTCCGGGGCAAGATGTAAGTTATCATACGTAGCTCAAAATGGAAAGTAGTGACTGGGTTCTCTCATTATAGTAATTAAGTTTAAAAAAAATTTTATTTTTTTTTAATTTAAGGGTCAATAAAGTTCTTTTCTCTATGATTCAATCATTAATCAACTTATCACAATCAACGGCCCTGTGCCAAATCCCGTCATATTCAGACAGTATACATCAGCTCGGCAGACTGTATGTTATCCCTAAACATAGACTAAAGTGTAGTATAGACAAGTATGGCATGGACTCAGTAATAACTTTTTAACCTGTGTTTCTGTAAGCAAGACTGGCTTTTGCTTTTTGAAGTCCACCACCATTGGTCTCTGAAGAAGCACTTCATGTCTTCTATGTGCAAAGCTTTTTCCCAGTTTCATATTGATTTCTTTGTCAATCCCTTTTCTTTTGGCATCGTCAAGAAGTGCTAGTCAGGCACTTTCCAGAGTAGCTGCTGTTTCATTGCTAAGATAGTCAGGTAAATAATTAATTTCGGCTATCCTTGGCTTTTTGATATTCTTTGCATACTTTGCCTTCTCATTCCCTGCTTTCCTTTTGCAATGGACAATTAAGATTCTGGATACCTTTCATTTGACACTACCCCAGAAAACATTAGTGGTTTGAAATTTTGAAATGTGTTGTGGATGATTTTTGTAGATATTAACACTTATTTACACAAATACTTACTTCTCAGCGCTCTTCTTATACTAGTGTGGAGTGGCTTTTTCGAACAACCCTGCTTATCCTTACGGGTGTCATACACCGTGAGAGAGGCCTTCTTCTGTTAGAGTTGGTTAGATCATATTATGATCAAACCAACTCTAACAGAAGAAGGCCAAACTTTTCTGGTTTTATTGCCAACTTCTCACGCCATTGCAGCCCATTCTCGAAGCTGCGTACTCCCAACCTTGGGTCCCCAAGGAAGACTCGACCTTGAAAGAAGCAAAAGAAAACAAGATGAAGATAATTTCTTCTATGATGAAATCCTGATATTCAGTGTCAACAAGACAACAGAAAACTTGATCGACCAGGTTTGAGTACGGCACAATGAAATATACATGTAGTGGTGGGTGGCCTATGTTCTTGGCTCTGGTCAAGCAACATTGAAATTAATAACATTGACACATGGTGATTCTTCGGGAAAATTATCTGGTGTTTTGCAGTCTCTGAAATGGGTGCATTTTTTTAGTCTTCCACACACTTTCAACAATTCATCTTGTATCACTGGGCTGAGATTGATAAGTTGGCTATCTCTTTTGATCAATCTGTTTATTTGTTGATCAGATTTGGCACTTCTTTCATCAGCATTTCCTGTGTTTGCAGAATTTTGATTGGTATGTTTCGGCAAAGTTTGTAGTGCTTTGATCTCTCTGGGAAATGCACATTTCTGAACATATTTGATTATGGCGGCTTCAGAATTTTGCATTTCTTCCATGGTGAGAGATATTTCCCTTTTTGCCTTTGACCGAGACTTCTCTTTTGCTGCAGCACTTCCTTGAAGCGGACCCACCATGCCACAGCCCTTTTTAGTCTCGTTAAGTCAGCGTGGCTGTATACTTTGCAGCCCTGTAGATGTAGTCCAGCTTGTTGTACAACGATCCAGAACAACAGCCGATGGCTTGAAAGCCATTTCTGGAGGTGTTGTTGTGCCACCAGCAACTTCAATGGTACCTCATCTATACTTTTACCTCCATTCGCAAAAAACAAATACTTACTCACCACCTGTAACACCTCTTTTGGATAATTCGATCTAGGAAGAGCTCTTTCGGTTCATACCGCTTACCTCTGCAGCAATTCGAGGTCTGCGACTGCATCCTTTGCCGATGAAATTGTGTCGAGGATGGACTCGCTTTTACTGGAAGTTGGAGGCTGGTGGGTCTTGTGAGTGGCACGAGCAGGTGATGGAGATTGAGTCTTCTTCGATGCCGGGAAGGTAAAGGCGATGGCCCTGAAGTTGAAAGCGATGCCCAGGAACTGGAAGGCGAAGCTGATGCCCGGGAAGGCAAAGGAGAAACCCGGGAATGGCTCGCCCGGAAAGGCGAAGGAGAAACCTGAGACAGCTTGCCCTGGAAGGCTAAGGAGAAACCTGGGAACGGCTTGCCCGGGAAGGCGAAGGTGAAACCCAGGAACGGCTTGCCCAGGAAGGCGAAGGAGAAACCTGGGAACAGCTTGCACGGGAAGGTGAAGGTAAAACCCAGGAACAGCTAACCTGGGAAAGCAAAGGTGAAGGCGAAACCCCGGAACGGCTTGCCCGGGAAGGTGAAGGCGATGGCGAAACCCCAGAACGGCTTGCCCGGGAAGGCAAAGGTGAAGGCGAAACCCGGGAACGGCTTGCCTTGGAAGGCGAAGGCTTAACTCAGGAACGGCTTGCCCAGGAGGGCGTCGCAGATGATAATGTGCATTTGTGCACTCTGGTCATGTTATTGTAGATGTTAACATATGTCTCCCCAGGACGGCAACCTAGTGGACAACTCTTGCAGTTGCTGAGGGCTGTTGCCCCAGCAAAGAATATAGCCCTCATTTTTTTAAAGACATCCGTCTGGACGTTTTTTATTCATCTTGCTGAATTTCTATATCATTTCTTCCCCTTCATCCATGACGGCAGAATCAGTACTTGAAGAAGAAGAGGAACTGTCGTCCTCTGGAGAAGATTCTTCACTACTACTGTTGTCTTGTTCTGAACTGGTGGACCAGTGTAGGTGTAGTCTGACCTGCAGAGTCAAACAAATAATATGACTCTTACCGACACAATTTCAAACAATAATGGCAATTAAGTTTGAAGCGCTGGGCTCCAATTCAATAACAGATTTTACATTTTGGGCTAAAAATTGTACAGTGTAACTAATTATTAAAGAAACAAGTGCAAGGCTGCAGGGAAGTATCTTATTTAGTGCCCTTCAAGCTGAACCCTTTTAAAGGGACTTACCGGCTTTCTTGGGCTATTTTGGGCAGTTATTAAGACCACAACATGGCTGGATAATTCTTTCTCAAGAATAATGAATCTCTGCTCGAAAAAAACCAGAAATTTTGCTTTTTTTGCAGTATAACAAGAAATAGTAGGGTCACGTACCTTTTCCAAACCAAAAGTCACAAGACTATAATATTTGCTTGTTTTCCTTCCGTCCGCGTAATTCTATTACTAAACCAAATCCAACTCTGATTGTTGGCAATTATCCACAAATATATAACAAAAGATGCATTAAGATTATGGATACAATGATGAATAATGATATTAGAAAGTCAAACCCCAAATTTATATACTCAGAGTCCGTAGACATACTCAAGCTGGACCGTTGAATTGGTGGGGGTCAATCAATAGTAATGCGAAATTGCATAGTGTATGTGACTGGTACATTACTGCTGGAAATGCATATACCGTGACATTTGACGGCTAATGGTTTTTTTGTTTATTACTCCTGATTAATAGACACTTTGCTATACTGTTTATGACTAAAACCTTTGACAAATTGAACTCTATCTGTCTAAAGTTCGGCCGGTGTGTACAGGAATGACCTTACCCTCAGAGGACATTTTTCATCAGGGACAATAGGAACTGCCCCTCCCTAAGAGTCCTATGTCCCCCTCCCTCCGAGTCCTGTGTGTTGCCTACCGTACCGTTCCAGTGATTTGATAGATAGATGTGCATTGTGATGGGGGTAATGCCCCTCTCCCCACCCTACCCCCATTGTTTTGGGGAAAAGAAGTATGAACAAAAACTAAAGAGTACAATCCAACCCAAAATGCTGTTTACAGAGAAGTAAAATACAATAAATACTACTCATCAGTGGGTGGAGCAGAGCAGACAATGTCTTTAGTTTCCTCTGTGCAGAATGGCCGTATTTCATCATACAGGTACTTCTGCATGCTACGATCTAGGCTAGCGGGCTGGATACTGTCTGGCACACCATTGGGGAGTTCTTTATGCTGGACGACTTGTTCTGTCGCTGGTGTCTCTATGTACTCCTTACATACAATGACATTGGGTCTGTCATGGAGTACTGAAAAATGATGGTAGCGCTTTACCCCTTTCATTTTACAGTATGATGGGCTTAAGAATGACACCCAGTCATAAATCGGTACTAATACACTCTAAATCTGGGAACACTTGACGTGTTTATGTTATAAACACTTTTCTGCAACGACTTATAAACACTGTACACGTTTAATGAAAGGTGTTTATGTACTTAAACATAATGTTTAACACTCACGTGGAATAACGCATAAACACAATGTTTACTTTTAAAGCATACTGTTTATTGACTTAAACGCTCTGATGTGTTTTCAAAGTGTTTAATCATAAACACTTTGACACGTTTACAGCTTGCAACAGTTTATAAACACTGGGACACATTTACAAATCACAAAAGTTTTTAACTATTAAAATGTGTTTAACAGAAACATTCATTCTGTTGTGAATCAATAAATGACAGAAATCAAAGCACAAATAAATCTTATTCATCTACTCTGGAAAAAATCTTTGGTCAAGCGACTCCTATATTTTTAGTTTACTCTGAATGTACTTCACTTTACACTACTGTAAATTGAAATGACAAACATGTCAAAAAGAGCTCATGTTAAGTAATTTTTAACAAGCCTCTTCATGATATTCTTCAAACTTTTAAATTTTTAAACTGTTTAACTTTTTAACATTGTTCTATTTTACTTCAACATCTTAACTCAACATTTGAAGATCAATTAATCGAGTTAAAAACAAAACTTGCTCTTCTTGGAAACCTATGTTTGCAAGAGAGGCCATCCATACTTTTGCCAGTTACCCCTGATTTCCTAAACTCACAGCTGTGACATTGTATGCAAAATGTCTGTAACCATCCTTGGATTCAATACTGCCAAAACAAGTTAACACATTTTAAAGGTCAAATTTACATGATGTAAACAAGCAAATATGCAATCATATTTTAATTTTGTTCATAGTTGTTGAACCAACAACAAAAGTATGTTTTTACGTTGTTTTGTCATAATTTGATGTGATTATGTCTTTAATTCTAACCTTTTCATGTTTAACATAAAGCCACCATACTCTTCGTAGAACTCAAAACCAGTGACAGTTGGTTTGATTGACTATGAAATAATAATTATGTCAAACTGTGAGCTCGTTTGGTCATAATTTTTACTGAAACAATAATGAAATAAACAATAAATTTTGAAATAATGTTAACTCTTTTATCACTAACTGTGGCGTTCAAACAAAAATATGTCAAGGGATCCTTTCTCCCACCACCTTTTTTATAGCATGTAATATTATTACTGGTTTATTCAAATCTGCTCGTCGCAGCCGGCAGGCTGATTAAAATACAGATTTACAATAAAAATATAAAAGTACAGCAAAATATTTATACAATAGGAGCATTAAATTTTTTAAAAGCAATAGACTCACAAACAACAAAACAACCAAACAAACACACCAACAGACAAACAAACAAACAGATAAACAAACAGACAACCAAAAACTCATAAAAAACAACAACAAACAAACAAGGACAAGACAACACTGAGAAACACACATCAGACAAACAGGGAGAGAAAATCTAAGAAACAAACTTAAACATACAGGGAATAACAACAAACAGAAATGTTACATGGTCAATAAATTGGAGGCCTATTAAATCACTTTATATGTTCAAAATACTGGTTAGGTAAGGAATAGGGCTAGGCCTGTATCGGTTGGTTCTGCACCTGATAGTAGATAAAGAGTCTGAATTCCTAAGGTTATTGTTCCTTCCAGGAGGCAGCCACTCTGTTGAAGACAGAAGCGAATTACCAAAATTCAAAGAAAGCTGTTACAGTCTTTCAGTGAGGGGCGGAATGCTAAGCACCTCACAAATATCTGCATACGGTTTAAATTTACAGAAATCCCAGGTAAGGATGATACGGAATGCCTTCCGTTGCATTTTTTTCTACGCACTCTCTTTGGAATTTAGTAAGACCACAAAACCAGGCTGGTGAGGCGTATTCAAGAGTTGGTTGAACATATTGCAAATACACCGTTCTCAAGTCATTAACAGGAATGTTACATCGTTTAAGTTGACGTAAAAAGTACAGTTTTTTGTTAAAGGCTTTACACATGTAATCAACCTGAGAATCCCATTTAAGTTATAAATCTAAAAATAAAATAAGGAATGTCTGCCAACGTTTGTGTTGTTTTTGTTTTGTTTTTTGTTTTTACTCAGCTTCTTGTAGTTCCTTGAGGGACTTTCCTTAAGTTTCCATATGCCTTCGTGGGCCCGCATTAAACATCTTAAATTTAGAGCTCTGCTGCCCGTCATATGGTACACCTTTAATTATGTGGTTTTGTAGAGTTCCAAGCAACTGCGAGTACGTTTTTGGATATTCTAAATCGAACAAATAGTACACTGCTAATAAGCCAAGAACAGCAGAGACCCCGGTCGTCCCTTGCTCCTTGCACATAATGTTAATTCCATCAGTGACAACAAAGCAGGCTTGCAGCTTCTTAAGCCTGAGAAAGACCACCAGTTTTGGTGGTTGTTTGTCATCAGTATGCAGTTCGTCCTGTACATCCTCATCTGGTATGTCCTACAAGAAACAAACAAAAAATTAACAGAAAATAATTATTTCAAAGAAATGTGGCAAAATGATAGTCATCTCTTCTTGAGAATGACTTGTTTGGTATAACTAATGACAAAGTTGTATGATTATGTTAGTGTACAATGTAAAATATGATTTTGTTAGTGCACAATGTAAAATATGCTGGAGGAGATGAACACAATTTATTACTTACCTCTTTGACTGATATGATGGACTTGGATTTTTTACCCTTGCCTTTTTCAAATCCTGTTGACTTCTCCACGTGAGATATAATAGGAAACATCCTCTGTGGTTCCTGAAACCAATCCTGAAACCAATGAATATAAAAAAGAATATAAGAACCAAATGAATCTATTGACAAATATTTTGTCATTGAACGACTGTTGAAGCATTCGCGCTTTGCAATATTATTATGTCATGGCCTGCAATGGAACACTTTACAATCAGCTCAATCAATTTCACATTACAATCAACCCAATCAATCTCACTGGACAACACAAAATATCAGAACCTGAGCATTTACATGTAGTCCTAAAATGGGTGTAAATCCCGGGGAGGATGGAGGGGATATACCCCCTCCACTTTTGGAGAGAGGGGGGGGGTGGCCCATCTGGTCATCCCACCCTAGATTTTGCCAAGTGGTGAAAAAAAATGTGCTGATTGTTTGACTAATTTATAAAAACTAAGCATGCAATTACAGTAATATCTTGTCTCAGAATAATGTGCACTCTTTTATATACCCTAGTTCTGCCTATAGACACAAACAAAATTACGCGCATGTCTTATCACAGTGCCAATTCATACCAAACTTTCAGAATCATACCCCTCACTATTCAATACGGACTTATGCCACTGAGTCCTAATGGAATGAGCGTGGGGTGTAATTTCATGTGTATTGCTATGTACCGTGTCTCACCTCTACTTTCAATCCCATAACACCCTCCACTGCTTCCATGAAGAGCTCAGTGTTCGTCAAGATGGCCTGGTACTTATCCTCGTCGATCAGCAGTTTAAAATCATGGGTGACCTGCAAACATTATCATAATATTTGATATTGATAGTAAAAACTGGTAATTTAATACCCCTCTATTAAACGAAGTCAGCCCTATGTGCCTTATTTTTGAAAGGATAGGGTCACCAAGGAATGTTCTCCTTGCTAGGGGACACTCAGAGGGAATTGTAAAAAAAAATTGGGAACACTTTCAACAACATTAACTTGACAAAATGATAAAGTGAGAGGTTTGATCATCTTCAATTTGGTTTGACTTGGCTTTTCATTGAAAAAGGGTACACTCTCTGATGTCACTCTTTTCCTGCAGTGACTGAGAAGGTTCTGCGACAACTCATATACAAAGTTGTATTATTCCTATATACAAAGTTTTACTATTCCTATAAAAGGAGGAACACAAACTCTTTAGTTTCAGTTAAGTTTAACTCTTGTACGGACAAGAAATGTTTAAGTGTTGAATGAACACTTCATCAGTTGCAAGAGTGTGCAAATGAAGCTGTATGTGAAGGTTAAAAGAAAATTTGAAGATATAGCTGGGGGGGTTTTTTTACAAAAAGAATTTTTTTTGGTTACCATATCAATTTGCTCATAGCAAGGAATCCTCTCAATGATTGGTTTAACTTTGGAGTCTGGAAGAGTCCGGATCCACTGCTGGTTCCTATTGAACGTTTCTGTGAGAAGCAGCTTGATGTGGTCGGGTGTTTTTTGTTCTCCTTTTTGCCACTTATCACTTGGCTCTTTAAGATGTTTCTGGTATTCAGAGTCAGGCATACATGCAAGGAAGGTATGCACCTCTTGCAGTTTTTGAGGCAGGTTTTTCTTGGTCATCATCTACCTCTCTTTTTTCAGCTTGCCCACTTGGTCCTGCAGAGGTCTTTATTGGTGCAGTTTTCTTCTTTGATGCCCATCGCATGTGTTGAATGCGCTGACTCAAGCACTTTGTGAAAAAAGACTGGAAAAAGTGATTAAACATAAGATTAATAAATAAGTTTGACCACACACAAACAATTAAACCAGACTGTTCATAATGAGCACTGTGACATATCCACACACTTTATTGGTGGAAATAGACATAATGTCGCCAACATACGCCATCAGATCCAACCACACAGTCCAACTTTGTAGAAGGGTCGAAGGTCAGAAATCAAATGAAACTAAGTGTCTTGGACTAGCTTTAAAGAGACGATGAAACAATTAAAATTACACTACCTCCACCTCCAAGATGGGTTAATTGCTTCATGTGAAAATTTCATAGAGTAAAATACTTAAACATGCTGCAGGAAGATCAAAAAGAAATATTTCAGTGTGTTTTGGAGAGTCGTTTTGTATAGCAAAAGATGACTAATTATCTTAGCCTTATAGATGCTTAACTTTACAACTAAAAATGTTGATTAAATGTGCTGATATATCTCAACCACTCATGCTCCCCGTCTCGTGCAATGGATGGGTATTCTTGTTGCATTTTCTTGCCAATGCAATGGTATTCTGATGAGCTACTGATACTGGGAAATCTATCTAAATAGAAGTGTGCGGCGTCAGCAGATCTGATATTCAGTATTGGCCCTTAGATGTTGTAAACATTTCTACTGAAGGGTGGCAAGGGTGTAGCTGGTGTAACACAGGCTGTTGTGCATCCTCGGTCCTGATGACAAAGGTTAGAGCTTTCATCACCAGACAGTGTACCAGAAGCTTAAGTTGACTCGGATGAAGATTGTTCAGAATCACCACTTCCTTTGTTTGCAGAGCTCATTTCGGTGGTAGCTATTGGTGATGATCTTGGTTGCCACAACCGTCCTGGTTGCAAAAGCATCAAAATGGATTTTGATAAATCAAGCAGGGCATCATCCTCGTCGATGTAAGTCCTTGCCTCGAATCATGGCAGGGTAGCGAACGTGCGGTAGTAATGGCATTATATACCGTCTCATACAAAATACACACACAAGGTGCTTGCACCTCATCTGGTATAGAATTTGGGGAAAGTTCCTATTTAGTGTGTGTCCAGTTATACAGATGGGCTGTGTAGCAACGGCACCGCTCGACTGCATGGTGATAGGGAATCGGTGATAGCGTAGTTGGCGATTCCGAATTAGTGATAAGTTGTAAGATTGGGGAGGGGGGCGGGTGGTGGCTCTCAGTTCCCAGATTGTATTGGCTGCGTCCTGGCATACAACTGTACACAAAATGTGGGGGAGGGGGTCAGGATACAATACCAGGGTGGAGACAGCGGCCAACCTCGTACTGCTCGACACACCCTTGGTTGGGACATCTAATTTTCTTCCTCCATGGTTGGGACGAGGTTGTGTCTTGCCCGCTGCTTGGGATATTAATGTTTAAATTTTGGAGGGCGTCCCGTATTTGTAGTTATGGTGAGAGTTAAGAATAATAGTGATGAACAAATTAGATCCTTTTCAAAAAGTGTTTTTATTGTTATGGTCAACTCATTTTCTGTTTTAGTTATCAAACCTCAATCCCCAAACAGACTATCAACGTCATTGGCCCAATTTCATACAGCTGCTTCAGCATAAAAGTTAGCTAAGCACTATTATTATTAATCTATATAGGTACCAGATTAAGTTTACCAGTCTAAATACCATTTCACATGTATCTTCGTTGACTGGTATCCTTCTCATTGTTGCTTAGCTCATATTTCTTAGTCACTATCGTGAGCAGCTCGATGAAATTGGGCCCTGCTTGGACACCAAAATATAATATGAAAGTACCAACTCTTTAAATATAATATAAAACTTTGTATATAACAGTACAAAACTCTTTCAATAAAATATATTATCCAAGTATAAAACTTTTGCAAGAAAATAAAAGCGTTTTTAAATATTATGTGATGCGATCTCAAGCGAAATGGGTCACACTAGAGTTGTCAATATACCTTTCCTTCGTTGATAAATAAGCCGCTCTGGCTGGCATGGGCGGCAAAAGTTACAAAAACCTTCAATTTTGACTGGTATCTACAGGCTCTGGAAGTGCCGTCCGACATGTTGAGATCCTGACATAAATATCTCCGGATGACGACATCCTAAACGAAAATAAGTCGACATACCGAGATAATTATGTCGGGATGCCGACATCCGAAGAGTAGGATGTCATCTTCCTGTGATAATTTATCCCTGGACTGTGATAATTTATCTCGGGATGACGACATCCTAAAAGTAGGATGTCGTCTTTCTCCCAACACGCCTGACATGATTTCCTGTTGCGATCCAATGTGTTGTTGAATTACCGAAAACCAAAATGGCGTCACTCATTCAACTATTATACAAAGGGAAGACGACATCACAATTGAGGATGTTGACATCCCGAGATAAATTAACAGGAAGACGACATTCTACTTTTAGGAAGTTGTCATCCCGAGGTAAAATATCACAGCAAGACGACATCCAACTTTTAGGATGTCGTCACCCCGAGATAAAATAGGGACTTTTCGTTTTCGACGACGGATGGTTCTGCGACGGTAAAGATGACATTTGGCGTCATCTGCGCATGCGTCGGCTTTGAGGACGGTCGTCCCTCAATTTCTACGACAGTACATGGGATGAATCTTCGTTGTGCTGAAAACGACAACGTTTAGCTGAACAACCGTCGCAGAACCATCCGTCGTCGAAAACGAAAAGTCCCTATTATCACAGGAAGACGACATCCCATTTTCGTTTAGAATGTCGTCATCCGGAGACAATTATGTCAGGATCTCAACATGTCGGATGGCACTTCAAGAGCTCCATAGGTATCCTGCTCATTGTTGCTTAGCTCATATTTCTTAGTCACTATCGTGAGCAGCTCGATGAAATTGGGCCCTGCTTGGACACCAAAATATAATATGAAAGTACCAAACTCTTTAAATATAATATAAAACTTTTCAATGTATATAACAGTACAAAACTCTTTAAATATAATATATTATCCAAGCATAAAACTTTTTAAATAATAATAAAAACGTTTTAAAATATGATGTGATGCGATCAAGCGAAATCGGTCACACTAGAGTTGTCAATATACCTTTCCTTTGTTGATAAATAAGCCGCTCTGGCTGGCATGGGCGGCAA
Source organism: Plazaster borealis (assembly GCA_021014325.1). Classification (NCBI taxonomy): domain Eukaryota; kingdom Metazoa; phylum Echinodermata; class Asteroidea; order Forcipulatida; family Labidiasteridae; genus Plazaster; species Plazaster borealis. The sequence continues at coordinate 26,816,359 of CM037457.1, read as the reverse complement.
AAGTTACAAAAACCTTCAATTTTGTTGACATAAATTCTTATCTAAATAAACAATTTTAGGTAATTCTCTTTAAGACAAATGGTTCCCGTTATTGAGTTCTCTTTTTTCAAAACACCACACTTGTTGCACTGGTACGACTCGCCACGAATCATGGCAGGGTAGCGAATGTGCGGTAGGTAGTAATGGCATTATGTACCGTCGCATACAAAATATACACACAAGGTGCTTGCACCTCATCTGGAATAGGATTTGGGGAAAGTCCCTACTTAGGGTGTGTCCAGTTATACAGATGGGCTGTGTAGCTTTTACTACGGCACCGCTCGACTGCATGGTGATAGGGAATCGGTGATAGCTAAGTTGGCAATTCCGAATTAGTGATAAGTTGTAAGATGGGGGGGGGGGCGTTGTTGCTTAGCTCATATTTCTTAAAGACAGTGGACACTATTGGTAATTGTCAAAGACCAGTCTTCTCACTTGGTGTATCTCAACATACACATAAAATAACAAACCTGTGAAAATTTGAGCTCAATCGGTCGTCGAAGCTGCGAGATAATAATGAAAGAAAAAAACACCCTTGTCACACAAAGTTGTGTGCTTTCAGACGCTTGATTTCGAGACCTCAAATTCTAAACTTGAGGTCTTGAAATCAAATTCGTGGAAAAATACTCACAATGTTTTATACTATCAACCTCTCTCCATTACTCATTACCAAGTAAAGTTTTATGCTTATATTTATTTTGAGTAATTACCAATAGTGTCTACTGCCTTTAAGCACTATCGTGAGCAGCTCGATGAAATTGGGCCATAAGCCTGTGCTCTTTGGAAATGTAGGGGGAAAAAATCAATATTTTCCAGGGGGAAAAAAAACCCTCATTTGCTTGATCACATCACAGCCATGACAAGTACAAAACTCTTTAAATATAAGTAGAACACTAACCGAACTCTAAACAGGAAATAAATAATCACACACCTAAGGCCAAATAAAAAAAAATACCAGTTGATCATCAGGATTTTTCAAAAAAGAGGAGGATGAGGGCCTTGTTATTTACTATTTTTTTTCTAAGATGGCCGCTTAGTATTTCAAAATCAACAGGCCAAAAGTTCTTCAGTTTGAAACACCGTAAACTTATTTTATATCTATTTGCATGACGACCCATCCCCATGTTAACAGGGTCGGATTATTGCACTAAAAAGATTTGCTGGTATCTGGTAGGCTTTCACTAATTTTGTTTTATGAAACAGACGGTTACACATGTCCGAGAGCATAACGTGTTAAAAAGGAATTAATTCTTTTTTGTTTGTTTTTAAATCGAAAACAACAAATGGTAAAAAAAAAAGGATGCGGCCCCCCCCCCAAAAAAAAGGATGCGGCCGCGGACGATCAACTGGTATTTTTTTCTTTATTTGGCCTAACAAAACTCTTTAAATATAAGTAGCAAATTAACCGAACTCTGAACAGGAAATAAATAATCAAACACCTGACACCGTTAAATTGTTGGGTATTTGTCGAAGACCAGTATTCTCGCTTGGTGTGTCCCAATTTATGCATAAAATAACAAACAAACCTGTGAAAATTTGGGCTCAATTGGTCATCGAGAATAAAAGACTTCTACATGTAGCAAGAAGTCTTTTATTATTTGAGTGAGAAATTACCTCTTTCCACAAAAATACTTACTTGGCAGGGAGGTGTACAAAACTCTTTGAATACAAGTAGAACATTAACCGAACTCTTAAGTAGAAAATAAATAATCAAACACCTTACACTTTAAAAATTATATTTAAAGGCACTGGACATGTTTGGTCATTGGTCATATTTTTCTGTATAGATTTTAAATTATCCCTGGCACTATTTTTTATTTTAAATATGAGACAAATACGTGATTGCACTGAAAATTAATTACTGATTTTATACCCCCATCACAGATAATCAAATCAACATCTCATCAAGAAAAGACTCATGAGTCATCAGATGAAAAGTAGTGAGGTAGTGATCACTACCTCACTACTTTCATCTGATGGCTCCATTGCTTTCTTAATACTTGCAGCTGCTTTTAGTACGGACACATTTGGCGACTCCATGTTGTAGGTATTATGTGGCAGTACGTTCTGAATGTCCAAGTCATCTGATGAAAAGTAGCGAGGTAGTGATCACTACCTCACTACTTTTGATCTGATGGCTCCATTGCTTTCTTAATACTTGCAGCTGTTTTTAGTACCGACACATTTGGCGACTCCATGTTGTAGTACTCTGTGGCAGTACGTTCTGAATGTCCAAGTGTCCTTGCGAGGCCCCTGCAACACAGAGACAGAAAGAAACAGAAATAGACAGATGAATGTCATGTCGCAATTTCTAACCACCTCACAGGGGACCGACTAGTTTTTCGTTTGTCATCTGATGTCTTTAATGCCATCTGGATTCGGCTGCCGTTTTCAACACTGTCAGGTTGTAGTACATCAACTGCAAAAACTGTATGGCCAAGTGTATACTTACAAAACTCCTGCAACAAAGAGACAGAAAGAGACAGACAAAGACAGATCAAACCTCTCAGGTAAAAATCCTTGCTACACGTACCGTCTGTCGATTTCCGCGTCTTTTGCCAGAAATGTGACGACAGCTTTACGAAGAGCTGTAGCTCTCACTCCTGTGTAGCCTGAGACTTTTTGAACCGCCTCAAGGCCCTTTGAGAAGTTGCTGCTATCTATGGGGGCCCCTTCACTATTGAAGAATAGGTAGTCCCCTTTGGTTTGCATGGTGCTTTTGGTCTAATTGACCTGATGAACTGCCACATGATGTTTTTGCTTGTACCCTCCAAACAAATTCTGTTCAAGATAGCAACAATAAAATGAAAAGGGTTACATTTTAAAGTTTGCAAGGTGCATTGATAAATGGGAATAAGTTTGGGGTAACGCCACTTTGGTGAGTTAGTGGGGTTCTGAAAACAACAAAGGAAGCGCAACTTTTTGGACACTTTGCTCTCTACATCATCCGGGGAAAGAGCCATAAAAATGGCATTGCCATCTGTCTACTGCGACACATATTTTATAAGAAAAAAAATGCTGGTTAGTAGAAATAGTAGGAACTCTAGTCTCCCTGTGGTTCGAATACAATCATAATTGAGAGACTCACCTCAAGGAACCATGACTGCTCGAAGTCTTGTGGACCCGGTTCAAGAGGATCACTGGTTTGTCGTCCTCCCAATTCCCTAGTGAAGGGGTTAGGGCATCTTGAAGTTTGATGTTGGTCACACCACTTGGTCGAGAAGCAATACCAATGAATGCATGTGCCAGGGCTAGCCTCATGGCAAGGAGGTACCGAGAACGGGGTAACGACTCGTCACTGGTTTTTGCCTCATGAAGAATGTCATTGAAGATTTTCATGACTTGGTCCCCAACAAGAATTTTCTTGTAGACTTTACGCAGATCTAGCACGGGGCGATCTCGCTCCTCGTCTTTGGAGGCACGACTGTCACGTTTCTTCTTGTGGTTGAACTCTGCTAATCGGCCCTTGATAAATGCGACGTACTCATTAGACATCTTCACTGAATGCATTGTACTGGCATATCTTGCAGCCCGGCCGAGGTACTCCAGTTTGTTGTATAATGATCCTGAAGAACAGCCAATGGCCTGATACCTTGAGACCCATTGGTTGATCAGTTGCTGTTGTACCAGCAAATTCCATGGCACATCTTCAGTGGTTGCTAAGTTTTTACCTTTATTCCCGAAATAAAGATACTTACTCACCACCTGGACCACTTCGTGTGGATGATTGGATCTTGGCAGTGATCTCCCTGTGTCCCGAACATATTGCTCAAAATCTTGAAATAGTTCAGTTGGGTACGCCCCATTTAAACCGCCCAAATCTGCAGCGACTCGAGGCCTACTACGAGCGATGTCCTTGTCAGGGGAAACAAAGGACGTGCTTAGACTTGAAAAGGAACGCTTGTGGGTCCTGCAAGTCGCACTGGCAGGTGAAGAAGAAAGATCCTTCGTCAATGCCCGGGAAGGCAAAGGCGATGCCTGGGAAGACGGAGGCGATGCCTGGGAAGACGGAGGCGATGCCTGGGAAGGCAGAGTCGAACCTGATGTCGGGGAAGGCGAAGGTGATTGCGATGCTTGTGATGACAGAGGCGGTCTTGATGCCCGGGACTGTGTATTTGCTGCCTTGGAAGGCTCACCCTTTGCTGGGGACGGTGATTTAGATGAATAAGTGCAACTGTGCACTCGAGCCATATGATTATAGATATTTGCATCTGTTTGCCCAGGCCGGCAGCCTACCGGACAACTCCTGCGGTTGGCGAGTGAAGCTCTCCTTAAGCGTATCTCCCTCAGTTTTGTGAAGACCTCCCTCTGGACGTTTTCTTCCATCTTTTTGAAATTCTCCACCATTTTATCCCCTTCATCCACAACAACTTTGCCTGAAGAAACCTCTTCACTACTACTGTCGGAGCTGGTGATAGGTGTAGTCCGACCTGCAGAGCAAAAAAGTTATAACTTTTACTGGCAGAATTTCAATCAATAATGGCAATTAAGTGAGAAGCGCAGGGCTACAAATCAATCTGATGTTACTTTTTGAGCCCCAAAAATGCACATGGGTAAATAAAAATATTAAAGCTGAACCCTATTAGACATGTGCGTAAAAAAGTATAAACAGACGCACGGTGGTGGTTTCTGTTCTCCAGTAATGGATGACCTAAAAACAAGATGGCGGCCCCCATTAACTGTACAAAATCACGAACAGACATCTTCTTCATCATGATTTTTAAATCGTGTTTCTGTCATCAAAGGTATTATGTTAGATGTACTTAGTCCCAAATTATACTGCAGATTTGTTATATTAAAAGGCTCAAAACAAAATCAGCCAAAAACTTGGAAATCACGGAGGGGGGCACAATGAGGCCCCCCCCACCCCCCTTCCACAAGTAAATTTTAAAAAGCCAGGTCCTGGTAGGGTTAACTCTACTTTACCTTTCTCTCTATGTCCTTTTTCTTTTTCTTGTTTTAACCCTTCGTCTGAAGAAACTTCTTCACTACTACTACTACTGTCGGAGCTGGTGATCAGCGTAGGTGTAGTCCGACCTGCAGAGCAAAAAAATTATAACTTGTACTCGCAGAATTTCAGTCCATAATGGCAATTAAGTGAGTAGCGCAGGGCTACAAATCAATCTGATGTTACTTTTTGAGCACAAGAAATGCACCGGGTAAATAAAAATATTATAGAAACAAGTGCAAGGCAGCAGGGAAGTATCTCATACAGTCCCCGTCAAGCTGAACCCTATTAGACATGTGCGTAAAAAAGTATAAACAGACGCGCGGTGTTGATTTCTGTTCTCCACTAATGGATGACCTTAAAACAAGATGGCGGCCCCCCTAACATTATAAAATCACAAACAGACGATCTTCTTTATCATGAGTTTTTAAATACTGTGTTTCTGTCATTAAAGGTATCATGTTAGATGTACTTAGTCCCAAATTATACTACAGATTTGTGATAGTAAAAGGCTCAAAACAAAATCAGCAGAAAACTTTTAAATTATGGAGGGGGGCACAATGAGGCCCCCCCCCCCAAAAAAAAGTAAATTAAAAGAAGCCCGGTCCTGATGGTAGGGTTAACTCTACCTTACCTTTCTCTCTATGTTCTTTGTCTTTTTCTTGTTTTAACCCTTCGCCTGAAGAAACTTCTTCACTACTGCTACCACTGTCGGAGCTGGTGACCAGCGTAGGTGTAGTCCGACCTGCAAAGCCAAAAAATTATAACTTTTACTGGAAGAATTTCAGTCAATAATGGCAATTAAGTGAGAAGCGCTGGGCTCCAAATCAATCTGATGTTACTTTTTGAGCCCCAAAAATGCACATGGGTAAATAAAAATATTAAAGCTGAACCCTATTAGACATGTGCGTAAAAAAGTATAAACAGACGCACGGTGGTGGTTTCTGTTCTCCAGTAATGGATGACCTAAAAACAAGATGGCGGCCCCCATTAACTGTACAAAATCACGAACAGACATCTTCTTCATCCTGATTTTTAAATTGTTTTTCTGTCATTAAAGGTATTATGTTAGATGTACTTAGTCCCAAATTATACTGCAGATTTGTTATATTAAAGGCTCAAAACAAAATCAGCCAAAAACTTGGAAATCACGGAGGGGGGCACAATGAGGCCCCCCCCCACCCCCTTCCACAAGTAAATTTTAAAAAGCCCGGTCCTGGTAAGGTTAACTCTACTTTACCTTTCTCTCTATGTCCTTTTTCTTTTTCTTGTTTTAACCCTTCGTCTGAAGAAACTTCTTCACTACTACTACTACTGTCGGAGCTGGTGATCAGCGTAGGTGTAGTCCGACCTGCAGAGCAAAAAAATTATAACTTGTACTCGCAGAATTTCAGTCCATAATGGCAATTAAGTGAGTAGCGCAGGGCTACAAATCAATCTGATGTTACTTTTTGAGCACAAGAAATGCATATGGGTAAATAAAAATATTATAGAAACAAGTGCAAGGCAGCAGGGAAGTATCTCATACAGTCCCCGTCAAGCTGAACCCTATTAGACATGTGCGTAAAAAAGTATAAACAGACGCGCGGTGTTGATTTCTGTTCTCCACTAATGGATGACCTTAAAACAAGATGGCGGCCCCCCTAACATTATAAAATCACAAACAGACGATCTTCTTTATCATGAGTTTTTAAATACTGTGTTTCTGTCATTAAAGGTATATGTTAGATGTACTTAGTCCCAAATTATACTACAGATTTGTGATAGTAAAAGGCTCAAAACAAAATCAGCAGAAAACTTTTAAATTACGGAGGGGGGCACAATGAGGCCCCCCCCCAAAAAAAAGTAAATTAAAAGAAGCCCGGTCCTGATGGTAGGGTTAACTCTACCTTACCTTTCTCTCTATGTTCTTTGTCTTTTTCTTGTTTTAACCCTTCGCCTGAAGAAACTTCTTCACTACTGCTACCACTGTCGGAGCTGGTGACCAGCGTAGGTGTAGTCCGACCTGCAAAGCCAAAAAATTATAACTTTTACTGGAAGAATTTCAGTCAATAATGGCAATTAAGTGAGAAGCGCTGGGCTCCAAATCAATCTGATGTTACTTTTTGAGCCCCAAAAATGCACATGGGTAAATAAAAATATTAAAGCTGAACCCTATTAGACATGTGCGTAAAAAAGTATAAACAGACGCATGGTGGTGGTTTCTGTTCTCCAGTAATGGATGACCTAAAAACAAGATGGCGGCCCCCATTAACTGTACAAAATCACGAACAGACATCTTCTTCATCATGATTTTTAAATTGTATTTCTGTCATTAAAGGTATTATGTTAGATGTACTTAGTCCCAAATTATACTGCAGATTTGTTATATTAAAGGCTCAAAACAAAATCAGCCAAAAACTTGGAAATCACGGAGGGGGGCACAATGAGGCCCCCCCCCACCCCCTTCCACAAGTAAATTTTAAAAAGCCCGGTCCTGGTAAGGTTAACTCTACTTTACCTTTCTCTCTATGTCCTTTTTCTTTTTCTTGTTTTAACCCTTCGTCTGAAGAAACTTCTTCACTACTACTACTACTGTCGGAGCTGGTGATCAGCGTAGGTGTAGTCCGACCTGCAGAGCAAAAAAATTATAACTTGTACTCGCAGAATTTCAGTCCGTAATGGCAATTAAGTGAGTAGCGCAGGGCTACAAATCAATCTGATGTTACTTTTTGAGCACAAGAAATGCACTTGGGTAAATAAAAATATTATAGAAACAAGTGCAAGGCAGCAGGGAAGTATCTCATACAGTCCCCGTCAAGCTGAACCCTATTAGACATGTGCGTAAAAAAGTATAAACAGACGCGCGGTGTTGATTTCTGTTCTCCACTAATGGATGACCTTAAAACAAGATGGCGGCCCCCCTAACATTATAAAATCACAAACAGACGATCTTCTTTATCATGAGTTTTTAAATACTGTGTTTCTGTCATTAAAGGTATCATGTTAGATGTACTTAGTCCCAAATTATACTACAGATTTGTGATAGTAAAAGGCTCAAAACAAAATCAGCAGAAAACTTTTAAATTACGGAGGGGGGCACAATGAGGCCCCCCCCCCCAAAAAAAAAGTAAATTAAAAGAAGCCCGGTCCTGATGGTAGGGTTAACTCTACCTTACCTTTCTCTCTATGTTCTTTGTCTTTTTCTTGTTTTAACCCTTCGCCTGAAGAAACTTCTTCACTACTGCTACCACTGTCGGAGCTGGTGACCAGCGTAGGTGTAGTCCGACCTGCAAAGCCAAAAAATTATAACTTTTACTGGAAGAATTTCATTCAATAATGGCAATTAAGTGAGAAGCGCTGGGCTCCAAATCAATCTGATGTTACATTTTGAGCCCAAAAAATGCAAATGGGTAAATAAAAATATTAAAGAAACAAGTGCAAGGCTGCAGGAAAGTATCTCATTCAGTGCCCATCAAGCTGAACTCTTTTAGACATGTGCGTAAAAAAGTATAAACAGACGCACAGTGTTGATTTCTGTACTCCACTAATGGATGACCTTAAAACAAGATGGCGGCCCCCCTAACATTATAAAATCACAAACAGACGATCTTCTTTATCATGAGTTTTTAAATACTGTGTTTCTGTCATTAAAGGTATTTGTTAGATGTACTTAGTCCCAAATTATACTACAGATTTGTGATAGTAAAAGGCTCAAAACAAAATCAGCAGAAAACTTTTAAATTACGGAGGGGGGCACTATGAGGCCCCCCCCCCCCCGTTCCCCATAACAGCATAAGTAAATTTAAAAAAGCCTGGTCCTGGAAGGGTTAACTCTACTTTACCTTTCTCTTCTTGTTGTACGTCTTCTTCCTGTTCTCCGTCAGAGTCTGACGACTCTAAATCTTGTGTTGATGAGAAGAAAAATTTCCGTCTGCTTCGAGGTAGGGTCAACTCTTCTTTACCATCGTGGTATTGTTTGTCTTCTTCTCCATCCGAGTCATACTCCGAGTGTGAATATTCTGCTTCCGACGAATAGTCCACCAGACTACAAAGGCCCACTGTAAGACCCTGAACACTTTGACTGAAAGAATGGGTGAAATGAAAAATTAAAAAATAAAAATAAATACTATGTCTATACCTAGGTCAAACAATGGTAAACACGGGATTCGACTTTTGAACCATGGTGCCCATTATCATTTTAATATCTTTTTTAGGATTATTTTGAGTTAGATACTGGGGTTTTTGCCAATGAGCGTTTGGAAAACAAAAATGCCCCATATGAAAAGTGTTGGTGAACCCATTTGGTGAGATTTTTTGGTGGACGTACCTTTGATCTTCTTGATCGGAAACTCGTAGTTTCGTTGATGAGTCAGCACAAACTCCTCATCCTCCTGCCAAAAAATAAACACATGATTTAAGTCATCAATTTGCTTTTGAACTGCTTCTGCGAAACAACACGAAATATTATAATCGTTCGACATGTTTGTTGAGCCCGAGTTGAATAATAAATAAATAGGGGGCCTAAAACTAAAAGTCTAAAAAAGCAAACATATCAAATTAAGAAAAGTCTGCCGAGGCACTGCATTCGCGTATTTTTGAGTTATATTCATTGCTCATTAGTGAGCCTGCGCTTTAATTTGGCTGGAGGAATCAAGACTGCTGCTGGGCCGGGGGCCATAGCCAAAGGTGCATGGGGTAGGACGGGCGTATACTTGCGTAGGAATTTTCTGTTACGAAGTGTGACACGTCCAGAGCCATCCACTCTCACGACATATTGGTCAAACTGGCGCACCTCAACCACGATACCAGTCTTGTCCCATTTGGTGGGGCTGGGGCCTGTCTGGTTTTGGATGCGGACACAGTCCCCAACGATTAGTGGGGGAAGGACCGTCAAAACTGGTCAGGCCGTCACGAAACTGGTGATACTGGCGGAGTTCAGGAGGGAGGTCACCACGTAGCACAGGGAAGTCATCAATGAGCTCAATCAATCTTGACATGGAGGGGTCACGTGTTGTAGCAAGGCGGACGTCATCCCACTGACTGTAGCAAGGCGGACGTCATCCCACGTAACTGACTTAATCACTGCAGTGGGAGGTGAGGTCGCCTGAGAGCAAGCATGAGCGGTGTCCTGATCGAGTGTGCGAAGGGCCTTGAGGAAGGAGTGTGGCAGTTCAAACGTGGGGAGCTGAGTGTTGGGGTTGAGTACGGTTGGAACATCATCTGGGAGGGTCAACGGCGTTGGCTTGCCAGCAGGGTGGCGAGAGACGGCGTCGGCTGCAGCGTGGCGTAGGCCGGGTATGAATCGAACTCTGCTTTCGGATGGAAAAGGCACGCTGGACCCATTAAATAACCATGTTTTCCCTGTGTGCTGCTCAAGTTGATCCTGTCAGCATAAATAAGTATAAGACTATTTGCTGATTAAAGCAATGCTGACAGGATCTGAAATTAAATAAAGAACAGGGCATCTTATAAGAAGCAAGAGTCATAGTTCTCTACAATAGACCTAACAAAACTTTTTTCTTCAACAATTTTTCTCTGCCTAAACGTCAAGAAATTACATCAAAATAGTAGCAACCTTTGAAGAGAAGATCTCGGAAGTGTTGGTGTGGACGCACTGCGATTTTCAATTTTTTTCGCGGGAAATGTATCGTAGGAGGTCCTGTTTTCGAGGTGTCCCTAAAATCGTGGCAAATCTTTTACCTCTCTGTGCGCGATGTAAACAGTCCCAAGATAAAAATTGTGTGGTTTTATTTGCCAAGCAAAGAGTCTCCTCTCCCTTGACCAAAACTTAGAAACACGTAAGGCTCCACTGGATATTTGCACTTGTAAATGCAAAAAGTTTGGTATTTTAGGCATTTCTACAGGGTACAAAAATATGTCATAATGTTGAGGCCATATAAAAATATTTGCCCACCGAAAATGTTTCATCAAACACTATTTCAATTCACAATTTATGATGATCAAATCATGTGACTGAATATTTTGCTGAGCATTCTGGAAAAAAAATACAGAGGCTTAAAGAAGCCATGTGTCTTATATCATTTTCTAATATTTTTGGAGATTTTTTTTTTAACCCTCCGATCAATATTATTATTTATATTAAAATTTAAACGAGCAGCTTGTTGATTCAATTATCACTGTTTATTTATACGCTTTATTATAAATTTTAAGAGAAAAAAAAGGGAAAAAAATAAATAAAAATCAGATTTGAAAGCCAATGATTATTCACACTTTTTATTAAATTATTTATTTTTGTTATTTTTTGCAAATTACCATGGTAATTTTAAAATTAAAAAATATTTTGAATAAAACGAAGACAACTGCTGGCTTTAGAGTCATACACAGAGTCTCAAAGAACACTTGTAGTCACTGTAGATGTTTCTTCCATGTATGGCTTCACCGGGAAACCATGCTTTCTTGTTTGCCGTGAAAACTCAAAACAAATGGGGCCAGTTGAAGTCATCGAAGATCGGTGTGTAGTGTGAACATTTCAATGTCCATCAAGTTTTAATGTATGTTTTCATACTTCATATTAACAAAAGAAGGTGTTATGAGATCCTAATACATGTACATGTAATTACGTGTGTACAACGCACGCTGTCAATCATTTTCTGTGTGTAAGTCCGTTGACCCTAGTGGGCAGCGTTAATCCGTTATGAAGGATCTAGAATGATCTAGGCTCTGGAAGTTTGAAGTTAGTTTTAGAACTTTCCAGAAAACAACACAAATCCTTTATATACAGGCTGGGGATCAATCTTCGGGGGGACACAAATACTCAAGACTGGTGGAAGCTACGACTTCTGTGATTGTGATTCAACTCGTTGGAGGAGCTTTTGGTAGAGTTCGCTTTTGACCGAGTGCAGTTAAAGAGCTTAATTTAAATCCGGAAAGGACAGTTTTCGAACTTAATCTACAGTTCGGTATTTTGGGGTCTTCTTCCCCATATTTTGTGGCGGGTGTCAGATTGTGTACCCGTTGTTGCTTCGTCTTCTTCTGGACATTTTTCGGAGTGAGTTCGCCCCGTGATAGCTCATAGTCACATCGGCAAAGAACTGTTTTACCGCCCCTGGAGTTGATCGTTTTAGAGCCAGTGTATGTGATCCTCGCTGTATCTTCTGTTGCCGTGATCCTCGCCTGTATTTCATCCAGGTTGACGTATTAGCCCGTAAGATACTTATGTTGTATAAGATCTATTTTAATGTACACTTGTTCTATGCAATCAGTGTATGTTTGTTAAACCAAATCGGTAACTGAAGTGGTTGATAGTTTTATCATTAAATCACTTGGATTCTGTGTTCTTATACATCAGTGTCACCTTGTTTGATTTCTTTGTTGCATCTGAGAAAATTCAGGCTTTTTGAGTGATTTATATTCACGGATAGTTTGGAGATTTTTGGATCGTAACAAATTGGGGGCCCGTCCGGGAAATCGAACAAAAATAAGCCGTATATTTCTGTGTACAATTGTCAAACAAGGTTGCACGTTTTATTGTTACTAGTCTGTAGTGTTGTATAAAAATGGCTAGTGAGTTTGATGCACAAGCTTTCGTGGATTCTGAAGATTTGTCAATCGAGAAGTTGCAACAGTTATCAAAAGACGAGTTGCACGGAGTTGCCAAACACGTTCATGTAGAAATTTCTAGAAGTGCCAAAAAGGCAAAACTAGTGAACGTTTTAGCGGGAGTACTGAACTTAGAGTTGTCTCAGTCTCCGCAGACTTTTGATCGAGAAATTGAGCTTGCAAAAATTGAGCTTGAAAAGGAAAGGCTCAGGCTTGAGTTGGAAAGTCAAGAAAGAGAAAAAGATAACGAAAGAGAACTTGAACTACGAAGGCTTGAACTCAAAGAAAAGGAAAAGGAACGAGAATTTGAACTGCGTAAGCTTGAATTAGAAGTGGGTTCAAAGAAAGGCAAGGAGAGAACTCCAATTGATTTTGATCTAGCGAAAAACGTGAGGTTGGTGCCAAAATTCAACGAACACGATGTTGATACGTATTTTCTGTCGTTTAAGAAGATTGCCAAAAATCTTAGTTGGCCTGAGAATTATTGGCCTTTGCTCCTGCAGAGCACTTTTGTGGGTAAGGCTCAGAAAGTCTATGCCACACTTTCAGAGGACCAATGTAGTAAATATTCTACGGTAAGGCATCCATTTTAAATGCGTATGAGTTGGTTCCTGAGGCGTATAGACAGAAATTTAGAAAACTGACTAGATTGAATGGCCAGACCTTTGTTGAATTCGCTAGACAGAAGGAAATTGTTTTTGATCGATGGTATCAGTCTCTCAAATGTGAGAAAAATTTTGAGGAGTTAAAAGAAGTTGTCCTCATGGAAGAATTCAAAAACAGTGTCCCTCTGAGTATCAAAACCCATTTGGAAGAACACAAGATCACCAAATTAAGGAAAGCTGCAGTGGTAGCTGATGATTATGAATTAACTCATAAAATGAGTATGGGCAAAACTAATTTCCAGTCAAAGGGTTTTTACCAAAATAAGAAGGGCAAGTCAGGTTCCGAGGCACAGTCTGGCACTGAAAGTCCAAAGAAGCCTTCATCACCGAGTGGAGCCAAGGACGACCAGAAGAATAGCTTTTCCTCCGTGTGATTACTGTCATAAGAAGGGTCACACGAAGGCGAGATGTTTCAAGTTCATCGCTGACGAGCCAGGGCGGTCTGAAAAGCCTGTCGCTTTTGTCCGTAAGGACACTCTACTTCGTAGGAAGTCCGGTGAGGCCGATGGCAACCGTGTTTCTTCTTCGAAGATATCTGATGAAATCAACAAAGTTGATGAAATCTACAAAGATTTTGTTCATTGTGGTGATGTGTCGTGTATGTCTGATGTAGCCGACAGTCCAGTTGTTATCCTAAGGGTTACAGGCGCGTCACAGTCACTGATGCTGGAGGATGTGTTGTCATTGTCTCCAGACAGTTCGCTAAATGCGACAATGTTGATTCAAGGTATTGGGGGTAATTTTATGCCTGTCCCGTTGCATAGGGTAAATTTGAAATGTGATTTGTTCACTGGCCCTGTGGATGTTGGAGTTGTTCCTAGTCTACCGATGAAAGGTGTCGGATTATTGCTAGGTAATGACGTTGCGGGAGGTAAAGTATCGGCATCCCCTATTGTCTCTGGTGAACCTGTGGATGAGCCAGAAATTCATGCTTTGGAGGAAGAGTTTCCAGAAATCTTCCCGAATGTGCAGTGACGAGATCTCAGATGAAGCAAACGGAAAAGGAGGTTGCAGAGTCAGTGCCTATAGAGGAGGACTCTGGTGTTTGGCTGGCTGAAACCTTTTTTAGTGATTTAGAAGAAAAGGAGGGAGTGTCTCAAGATGCTAAGTTTAGCCGATCCTCGCTGATAGAGCAGCAGAAAGCGGACCCAGATCTGAGGAAGCTCACCCAGACAGCGTGTTCTGAGGAAGAGGCTCAAGGGGTTCCGGAATGCTACTACATCAAGTCTGGCGTGTTAATGAGGAATTGGAGACCTACCCAGAAACCAGCTGATGAAGAATGGAGTATTGTTCATCAAATTGTTGTTCCTCCATGTTACCGTGATGAGATCTTGAGAATCGCTCACGAAATTCCGGTTGCGGGTCATCTTGGTATCAGAAAGACTCAAGCTAGAGTCATGGCTCATTTTTATTGGCCTAAGCTACATCAAGATGTGGTGGAATTCTGCAAGACGTGCCATACATGTCAGATGGTGGGAAAGCCACAGCCATCGATCAAGCCTGCACCGATGATACCGATTCCTGCATTTGATGAGCCGTTTACGAGAGTCCTGGTGGATTGTGTGGGTCCTCTACCGCGGACGAAGTCCGGGCATCAGTATTTGTTGACCATAATGGATTTGTCAACCAGATTTCCAGAGGCCATTCCACTGAGGAAGATAACAGCCAAAGTTGTTGTTGAGGCTCTTATGCAGTTTTTCACAAGATATGGTTTACCGAAAGAAGTGCAGTCCGATCAGGGGTCTAACTTCATGTCGGGTGTGTTTCAGGAAGTTCTGCGTGAGCTGGGAATCAAGCAGTTAAAATCATCTGCATATCATCCGCAGTCTCAAGGAGCTCTGGAGAGGTACCACCAAACCCTCAAGAATATGATAAGGGCTTACTGCGAGGATTTCCCAGAAGATTGGGACAAAGGAATTCCCTTCCTGTTGTTTGCAACCAGGGACTCGCCGAACGAGTCAACTGGTTTTACTCCGTTTGAGTTGGTCTACGGTCATGAGGTGAGGGGGCCTTTGAAACTCATTAAGGAGAGGTTTTTGTCAGAGGATGAGGAGACCAATCTGCTCGACTATGTGTCGAACTTTAAGGAGAGGTTGTCTAGGGCATGTTCTGTGGCACAAGAACATCTGAAAGTGTCTCAACGGGTCATGAAGACGAGAGCAGACAGGAAATCTGAAGTCCACATCTTTAAACCCGGCGAAAAAGTGCTAGTGCTGTTGCCTCTGCCTGGCGACCCCCTTAAAGCAAAGTTTAGTGGGCCCTACTGTGTCAAAAAGAAACTCAATGATGTCAATTACGTAATCAGTACCCCAGACCGAAGAGAGAGCCAAAGAGTTTGTCATGTTAACATGCTCAAGAAGTATTATGAGCGTGATAATTCTGGCCAGCCTGTGGGGGTAGCTGTCATTGAGGCAGAACCTGACGATGACAACTCATGCAATGAAGACTTGGAGACAAAAACGTCTGAACTTGAATTTTTAGCTGTTCAGCTTTCTAACTCTGAAATTCTTGCTAATTTGGACGAAATCCTTGGTTATTTGCACAATGACCAACGGAAAGATTTATCAAACCTACTCCAGAGGTACAAGCAAGTTTGTTCTGACAAACCAGGTCGTACGTCGGTAGCAGTTCATGATGTTGATGTAGGAAAGTCAAGACCTATAAAACAAGCTCCCTACCGACTTAACCCGGACAAGTTAGCCAAGGTTCGGGAGGAGGTTAAATTCATGATAAAACATGACATTATCGAACCTAGTCAGAGTTCTTGGAGTTCTCCCATTGTCATGGTACCAAAGCCAGACGGTACTCTTAGATTTTGTATAGATTATAGAAAAGTCAATGCAGAAACTAAGACGGATTCTTATCCGATCCCGAGGTTGGAAGATTGTATTGATCGAGTGGGAAATTCGGCATTTGTCAGTAAAATAGATCTGTTGAAAGGTTATTGGCAGGTGCCCTTGACTGACCGAGCCAAAGAAATTTCCGCATTTGTGACACCCGATGGTCTCTACCAATGTAAAACAATGCCCTTTGGGATGGAAAACGCCCCGGCTACGTTTCAGAGAATGATGAGCCAAGTCATTGCTGGGCTGGACAATTGTGTTGTCTGTATTGATGACATTTTGGTATACAGCGATAACTGGAAAGACCATCTGAAACACTTGGGTGCCCTGTTTGATAAGCTTTCTAAAGCAAACTTGGTGGCGAATCTCAAGAAGAGTGAGTTTGCCAAGGCAACGGTGACCTACTTAGGTCATGTGGTCGGTCAGGGTCACGTGCTACCCCGAGTAGCAAAGATCAAAGCTATTCAAGAATTTCCCATGCCCACAGGAAAGAGAGAATTGATGAGATTCCTGGGTATGAGTGGATTTTACAGAAAATTTGTTCCAAACTTTAGCACCATTGTGACTCCATTGACTCAACTTTTACAGAAGAATGTAAAGTTTGTTTGGTCTGACTCTTGTCAAAAGGCGTTTGATAATTTAAAGGCCATTCTGACAAAGGAACCAGTTCTGGCTGCAGCAAATTTTGACAAGGCGTTCAGAATAGCCATTGACGCCAGTGATGTTGGTGTCGGAGCAGTTTTGCTCCAAGATGATGAGTCTGGAATCGAGCGACCTATCAGTTACTTTTCAAAGAAACTGAACAAATACCAGGCAAAATACTCCACCATCGAAAAAGAAGCGTTAGGTTTAGTTCTTGCCCTACAACACTTTGAGGTGTATGTAACGAATGGTGCTGGGGAGACGATCATTTATACTGATCATAACCCACTTGTGTTTTTGGAGAAATTCAAAACCAAGAACCAGAGATTATTCCGCTGGAGTTTGATTTTGCAACCATATCCACTCAAGATTGTTCAAATCGCTGGGAAGAGCAATGTAATTGCGGATGCTCTGTCCAGAGTTTAGAATAATGTACTTAAACACAACACATTTTATCATTCAGTGATCAAATGCCTTATTCTTAGCTTCAGTGGTTGTTATATGATGTTCCTTCTTACCTAGTTGGTATGCATTGTCTAGGTTGTTGTTACACACTATACATGTACCTGTATTTTGTGCATTAACACACTACAGTTGCTCAAGGTGCAGAAACATTAACACTGTAGTTTCCATTGCCTACTTCAGAAAACTGTAACACTATACTTGTGGCAAACAGGATCCTGTTTATCAGATGATGCTATGCACAGTTCTTATGGAGAACATTAACACATAAAATCCCATTGACATTTTTGTGACAAAACAAGGATCCAAGCTCAAGAGCTGTCAACCTATCAGATGCTGGTATGTTGACCTACATTGGTGCTATGCATAGTCTTATGGGAAACATTTAACACATGAAATCCCATTGACAATTTTGTGACAAAACAGGGATCCAAGATCAAGTTCTGTTGACCAATCAGATCCTGGTATTTTGACCAATCAAGGCTCAGGGGTAGTTTGTTCTGATTGGCTCTTTTAATAGCCAATAGGAGGGAGGTTTCAACTTGTATCCAATCAGCATCTTATCCTATGTTTTTTCTGTTTTTGGTAAGAAAATGGTCCTCACTTTGTCACAGCTATTCATGGAGGTCACATCTATGTGAGCTCCATCATTTTTTGTTAATCACCCACCTCCATCCCCAACTCCTCCTAATGTGGGCATTTTTTGGGCGGGAATTTTGTCAGACACAGGATCAATTTTGATGGTTGTATCATAAAAGTCATTTTGGTTAGGTAATTTAACCTAATTTTACTTTTAGGTATTAAATAATGTACTTGTCAGGCAACTAAGTTTACATTTAAGAGGCTTTGGCGCCCTGTGATGTTTACCAGGGGTCATTCCGACCGTATGTATAAGCGGTGGGCCTTTATTGTGTAAACAATTGTATTATTGTGCTTTATCATTACAGGCTTTTTGAATTGATATTGAAAGAATTTCTTCATTCAATATTTTGTTGGCATGTTTTCCCAAAGTCTTTATACACACGTTTACGTGTGCAGTTAATTCTTGTGTAACTAGGCCTACATGGCCTCAAATGGCTGGGTTTGGTTTGCTCAGCAATTTCATGTAGTTTGACATTTAGTCGCGTTTCTACTTGTGTGTTTGAATGGGTCTGGTGTGCCCAACTTTCAAATGGGTCTGGTGTGCCCAACTTTCAAATGGGTCTGGTGTGCCCAATTTGTGGCTGGGTCTGGTGTGCCCAGGGGGTCTGGTGTGCCCCACTTAATTTTCTTAAAGTTATTTGCCGGATTGCCCTGAATACAAGTATTGGTATCCGGTAAAAAATTGTTTCTGGCTGAATATCAAGAATAAATTCAAGCTGTGGCATTATGTCACGAAACATAATAATCCTGTCTCCTGTGTCAATTAGTCTAAGAATAATTGGTATTATTTCTGATGTGCTAAACCAGTAACAGTGTTTGTAAGATTATTGCTGTTAGCAGATTATGGTAAAATGTCTAAGTCGGACGTAACTAAATTGCTTAAATTTTAAATAATTTTGAAATTTATGTTAACATTCCTTTTTGAAACGAAAATTTCCTTATGTAAATTTTCTTATTTTATGGGGGGAGATGTTATGAGATCTTAATACATGTACATGTAATTACGTGTAATAATAATAATAATAATAATAATAAGACTTGTAATGCGCACATATCCACCCTGCTGGGTGTTCAAGGCGCAGTAAAAAACCAAAAAACCAAACAAAACAAAACAAAGACAAAACAGACACAACAAAATTAGTCCTTGAAAACCTGTGACATAAGATGAGTTTTGAGAAGAGATTTGAATTTTGTGGTACAAAGACAAGATCTAAGATTAAGCGGTAGAGAGTTCCAGATGCGTGGCGCAGCTGAAGAAAAAGACCTGTCACCCCATGAGTGTCGAGACTTGGGTTCAATGAGGAGAAGCATGGAACTTGATCGAAGATTCCTTGATGGAGTGTAAACTTGAAGTAGTTCAGAAATATAGTGGGGAGCCTTGCCATTAAGTGCTTTGTGGACAATGAGCATCAGTTTGAAGATGATTCGTTGAGAGATAGGGAGCCAATGTAGTTGTTTCAGAATGGGGGTGATAGAACAGGATTTTCTAGACAGTGTCACAATGCGGGCAGCGGTATTTTGGAGGCGTTGAAGACGGGAAATCTGGTTGTTAGGAAGACTGTAGAGAAGAGCATTGCCGTTGTCAAGACGAGAAGTAACAAAATCATGAATGACCTTTTCAGTGGCACTTTTGTCCAAGTACTTGCGAATCTTACCAATATTCCTGATGTGATATGATGACAGACGAACGATGTTGTTGATGTGTGGTTGAAGTGTCATCGATGAATCAAAAATAACCCCTAAGTTCCGAGCTTGCAGCGAGGGAGCTATCCGAGCATCACCGATGGAAATGTATGGCACTGAAACCTTTGTTAACTGTTGACGTGACCCAAATAGAAGGAACTCTGTCTTATCATCATTTAACTTCAGGAAGTTTTGTTGTGTCCAACGTCGAATCTCTTGGATGCATTTCTCAAGTCTTGCAATAGATGCATTGGCGTTTTCTTGAGAAGATTTAAACGTGATGTATAGCTGAGTGTCGTCTGCGTACACATGGTAATTCAGATTAAATTTCAGGATGATGTCACGAATCGGTAAAGTGTACAGCGTAAACCACTGCGGGCCCAGTACCGACCCCTGTGGCACAGAGTAGTTCAAAACAACAGGGTCTGATATTGCGGTGCCAATACATACATGCTGAGTTCTATTGTAGAGATACGATTTGCACCATGCTAGGGCTGTGTCCTCTATGCCAAGGTGATTCTGGAGCCGAGAGAGAAGGATGTTGTGATCAACAGTGTCAAAGGCAGCACTCAAGTCTAGCAGGACTAATGCTGTTAGGTTACCATTGTCCTTTGCAGAAAGAATATCGTTGCTCACACAGACTAGTGCAGCTTCTGTCCCATGGAAAGGCTTGTATGCTGACTGGAACACGTCGGACAGGTTGAAATTATGAATGTGATCAGAAATGCGTGATGAAACTACTTGTTCGATGACTTTTCCAAGATATTTTAAGTTTGCAACCGGTCTGTAGTTTTTGAATATCTCCTTGTCCAGGTTTGGTTTCTTGATGAGCGGCCTGATGTAGGAAACTTTGAGGCTATCGGGGAAACAACCGGAACTGAGAGATTCGTTTACAAGATTAGTGATGTAGGGTAAAAATATATCAATGTTTTGCTTCATCATGGATGTTGACACTGGATCCAGCTCACAGGATTTTGAAGGAGATTTCATAATAACCCTTTATAATAGGGTGTATACAACGCACGCTGTCAATCATTTTCTGTGTGTAAGTCCGTTGACCCTAGTGGGCGGCGTTAATCCGTTATGAAGGATCTAGAATGATCTAGGCTCTGGAAGTTTGAAGTTAGTTTTAGAACTTTCCAGAAAACAACACAAATCCTTTATATACAGGCTGGGGATCAATCTTCGGGGTGACACAAATACTCAAGACTGGTGGAAGCTACGACTTCTGTGATTGTGATTCAACTCGTTGGAGGAGCTTTTGGTAGAGTTCGCTTTTGACCGAGTGCAGTTAAAGAGCTTAATTTAAATCCGGAAAGGACAGTTTCGAACTTAATCTACAGTTCGGTATTTTGGGGTCTTCTTCCCCATATTTTGTGGCGGGTGTCAGATTGTGTACCCGTTGTTGCTCGTCTTCTTCTGGACATTTTTCGGAGTGAGTTCGCCCCGTGATAGCTCATAGTCACATCGGCAAAGAACTGTTTTACCGCCCCTGGAGTTGATCGTTTTAGAGCCAGTGTATGTGATCCTCGCTGTATCTTCTGTTGCCGTGATCCTCGCCTGTATTTCATGCAGGTTGACGTATTAGCCCGTAAGATACTTATGTTGTATAAGATCCATTTTAATGTACACTTGTTTTATGCAATCAGTGTATGTTTGTTAAACCAAATCGGTAACTGAAGTGGTTGATAGTTTTATCATTAAATCACTTGGATTCTGTGTTCTTATACATCAGTGTCACCTTGTTTGATTTCTTTGTTGCATCTGAGAAAATTCAGGCTCTTTGAGTGATTTATATTCACGGATAGTTTGGAGATTTTTGGATCGTAACAAATGTAATTAGGGCATCAGTTGATATAAGGCATCATTACTTTTTTCCCAATTCAAAGAAAAAGGCATAATAGCGTGAAAACTGGTAACGGGAGGATACACTTCAAAAAATGCATTTTTTCAGGCCTAATAAATACTAACCAAATTTACATACACAAAACGTTCCAAAACATGGCTGACTGGGCGTGAATGAAGCAAATGATTGTGGGATACATTTCTGGTCTAAAAATAGTCGAAAGGGGGATTCCCCGTGACGCAACAATAATGGGCTAAAAGAAACAAACGAAATGTCATGTCTGATCGATCACACCACCAGACCACGATTTCTTGCAAGCGTGTTAGTTGGTTGGCAGGACAACATTTGACAATGCTGTTTTTCTGACCTATTCAAATTCTAAAACAGTTTTCATGAAACTTCGAATAGAAAGGCATTATGTTCTTACATACCATCTCATAATTAGTTTTTCTCCTCTTTTTCTTGTCCATGATGACAAGCTGGAAGGAATTATGGACCACAAAACAGAGACTCCATCACCCTCTCTCCTCTGTTCCGTCCTCAGGCCATGCTGGATCTGCATCACGAGTAGTGCGAACCGGTTCCTACTGGTACTGGTCCGTGTGATGCCAGATGTGTAACCGCGTCCCCGAGAGGGTGTGTCGAGCAGTAAGGTTGTTGGAAATAAAGTAACCCATGGGGACGAAGTTGCCAAAGTTGTAATCTTGGCATCAATGGTCTTGGCCCAGTGACGTCAGTGAGTGATAGGTGAAAGTGAGAGTGAGATGATAGAGATTTTTTTTTTCAAAGTGTCAAGGGTGAGTCTCACCTCTTCTGTGATTGCAGTATCGACTCCAACAGTCAAGTCTGGGCTAGGGCCACGGACAAGTCAAGGTTAGAGTTAGAGTGAGAGTGATAGGTGAGAGTGAGAGTGAGATGGGGGAGAGTTTTTTTTCCCCAAGTGACAAGGGTGAGTGTCACCTCTCAGTGATCGCAGTATCAACTCCAACAGTCAAGTATGGGCTAGGGTCACCCACAAGTCAAGGTTAGAGTTATAGTGAGAGTGATAGGTGAGAGTCAGAGTGATATGCTGGGGTGTTCGAAGCTCGAAACGGCCGGAATGTAAGGCCAAGAGTTGAACTACATTTTTTCATGAAAATGTAGAAAATGTCAAAGGTCAAAGTTGAGGGTCAAGAAAATTTCAGGTGGAGTGGGTGGGCCACACGGCCGTCCAAGCAATATTTAATTGCGCCCTCTGTCGTTGAAAGGTAGCCAGCGCTTTCAGACGTCACAATGCTCTGCGCTAAATGACCTTTATTGACCTCGTACACTGAATATTAATTAGGAACGTTAATAACCTTTTCTGATTGGTTCAACTAATTATTCTTGCTACAGTTATTGAGTCATGTGACTTTATAGCTTACGTAGACCCTATAGACATGCAAATATAATAAAATGAATAATGCATGTCAGATTTGGCTGTTGTTTACGAGTATCGTTAGATCGCGGGCTTTAGGACACGTGACAAAATTCCCGTTATTCTTCGTCGATTTTCTCCGTAATTGAAGTTTTTCCTGATACTTGATGCATTGTAGCAGCAAATGGACGTAATTCCCCAACAACTGAAGCAGTTTAAAGGTAAGGCCAGCGGTAGATTCCGTAAAATTTGAGTTAGTTTTGAGTTAAATTGTGGCTCTTGTCGATGTCACAGTGTGACATGCACGCTGCCTATGTGTGTGTACACACATAGGCAGCGTGTGTTTTGTGCATAGGCCTACCATGTGTGGGGGATGTAGCATGTATACAATGCTTGTGTGTGTACATTCGACCGTATGTTCATTCACACAGATTGGGTATAGGATAGGAAATACGAATACGATTCTCAAACTCTCAAAGGGATGATGATTGACGTCGTTTGAGCTTTAGGTATGACACAATTATCAAAGATTCAACTCACTTGACACTACTAAGCACGCTAGGGTTAATTTGTAACAATGTAATGTTTAAAACTTTAATAATTTCACTCACAAATCAAACAAGGTAGACTGACTATATTAAAATGTGATTGCATGTTGTTTTAAATTTTGTTTTCACTTTTTTTTCTTCAGGCATTAGTTACTCCTCTCTTGGTGTTGAAAGCATGCACTTTTGTACTTCAGGTGTAGTGCTGATGTGATGCCTTTTCACAATGGTCACGAGGCGTTGAAGCGGGTCTTTCATTCCATAGACCACTCTCCCAGTTCTATTAAATTCGGTGTGGATAAGTTCACCCCCCTGTTCATTGAGCAGTCCAAATCCAGCACCAAACCGTTGCAACTGCTCAAGTGTATGGTCCTCAAGAAGATGGAGCTTGGGGGTTATGGATGCCTTTGGGAAGCTTGATCTATAGCAGGCCATGAAGCGTTTGATACATGTATCTTGAAATAAAAGTGAGTAACAATTATTAATAATAATTTAAATATATTTAAAAAAAGAGAACAAGCACAGCAATTCCTATTGGTGGAGAGCACGTCACGCGGGGGTGTATAAATAAGGGAATAAAAGAGTGGCGACGAGTTCTTAAACGGCCGTTTAAAACCGGCAGGGTCGTGGCCGTGCGATAAAGGCCGAGCCGAAGGCGAGGCCTTTATCGCACGGCCACCTGCAAGGTTTAAAACGGCCTTTTAAGAACGCGACACTACTCATTTATTCCCATTCATAAATGCCTTTTTGTTAAAAAGTGAAAGAATAAGGAAAATCGGTGGTAAAAAGACAATCTCTGACATCGAAGTTTGTACATTTTCAAAAAACGATTGTAAAATTCCGTTTTGTGCGCGTTGGGTTGCGTGTACGCGCGTGTACAAAAAGATTAGGCTACGCGCGGGAACTATATGTTGCGTTCCGCGTAAGTAAATTGGCGGAGCTTGGGCGTCCAATACGCGAAGCCCAGCTGGTTATAAACACTCTTGGCCGTGCATTATCATCCGTTTAAACACCCCCACGTGACGTGCTCTCCACCAATAGGAATAGCGAAATTGTCTGAGGTATTTATGAATGGCTGATAAAGACCAGCTGGAGCTGTTTATAACCGGCTGGGCTTCGCGTATTGGACGCGCAAGCTTCGCCAATTTACTTACGCGGAATGCAATATATTGCTATTAGTTCCCGCGCGTAGCCTAATCTTTTTGTACACGCGCGTACGCACAACCCAACGCGCACAAAACTGTAAACAGAATTTTACACAAGTTTTGAAAATGTACAAACTTTGAAAATTCGCTTAACAAACAGAATGTAAGAGATTGTCTTTTTACCACTGATTTTCCTTATTCTTTCACATTTTAACAAAAAGGCATTTATGAATGTGAATAAATGAGCAGTGACTCATTCTTAAACGGCCGTTTAAAACCTTGCAGGGTTGCGGCCGTGCGATAATTCGGGTTTAAACGGCCGTTTAAGAACTTGTCGCCACTCTTTTATTCCCTTATTATATGTGCATACCAATATTGTTGAGGTCTTGAGGTGTAACTGGCCTGCTGTGATTTATTCCATGATGCACATCTGCAAATTTCAGAAAGACTTCACTGAAGGTCACACCTACTTGTGCAGCATCCCTTATGAGCTTTTGATGTTGGAAGACAGGGATGGCATCACAGTTGAGCTCTTCAAGGAGTTTACGGGGAGCTGTTGTCAGTGCTGCAATAACATCAGGCTGTCAATTAAGATTAAAAAAATATCAGGTAAATATGTGTATCAATTACCGGTAGTTATTCGTAGTTGATCTTTGGAATACTACGGCAAAACAAATTCTGCACCCCTTTCTATTGTTATGCAGAAACGTTTTATCGTTTTCCATATTGTGTAATATGTTATGAGACCCTAATACATGTACATTAGTTACGTGTGTTCAACGCACGCTGTCAATCATTCTTTGTGTGTAAGGTCGTTAACCCTAGTGGGCGGTGCCGTTGTGAAGGTAATAGAATGATCTAGAGTAGTACTTTCTAGAAAACGACACAAATCCTTTATATACGGGCTGGGGGTAAATCTAGGTCGGGACACAAATACTCAAGACTGGTGGAAGCTACGACTTCTGTGATTGTGATTCAACTCGTTGGAGGATCTTTTGGTAGAGTTCGCTTTTGACCGAGTGCAGTTAAAGAGCTTAATTTAAATCCGGAAAGGACAGTTTCGAACTTAATCTACAGTTCGGTATTTTGGGGTCTTCTTCCCCATATTTTGTGGTGGGTGTCAGATTGTGTACCCGTTGTTGCTTCGTCTTCTTCTGGACATTTTATCAGAGTGAGTTTACCCCGTGATAGCTCAAAGTCACATCGGCAAAGAATTGATTTATCGCCCCTGGAGTTGATCGTTTTAGAGCCAGTGTATGTGATCCTCGCTGTATCTTCTGTTGCCGTGATCCTCGCCTGTATTTCATGCAGGTTGACGTATTAGCCCGTAAGATACTTATGTTGTATAAGATCCATTTTAATGTTCACTTGTTTTATGCAATCAGTGTATGTTTGTTAAGCCAAATCGGTAACTGAAGTGGTTGATAGTTTTATCATTAAATCACTTTGATTCTGTGTTCTTATACATCAGTGTCACCTTGTTTGATTTCTTTGTTGCATCTGAGAAAATTCAGGCTTTTTGAGTGATTTATATTCACGAATAGTTTGGAGATTTTTGGATCGTAACAAATATCATAACAACGACATAGTACTTTTCTCATATTTTAATACTAATTTTATAGGTGAAACTCCAGAAACATATACATACTTTGCAACACTTGTGGACATAATTTCCGACAAAAGCTTTCCCATGGTATGCTTGTCTTTGGACTTGGTGCGCCTTCAGAGTTTTGTCCAAACACCCGACAACAGGACCAGACCCAACAGGTAGTTCCATTTGAGACTCGTCCTATAAAGTAATGGTAAAATTAAAACCATATTATTATCTTTGGGCTTTGAATAAGTATAATTACTGGTTTTAAATTGATGCTATTGTAAATGTGCAGGGAATGTTTATGCATCAAATTTAAACAAAACTGCATTTTTAATTTTTTTGCTTCATGGAAATTCACTTGCCATTTGCATTTCATTGAAGTATAAATTTGCCCTAATGATCCCAAAATAAAATTCATAATGACACGTCACTTACAAGCCCCTGAATTTGGCGCCGAAGTTCAAATGCTCTGTAAGCCAGCTCTTGAAAAACACCGTCAACTTGCTGTTGTTCTTTCTGAAGCAGGTGCAGAGGAAGCTCTTCCTCAATCTGATGTAGCTCAGCTTCCTTTGTTGCCTTTTCCTCCTTCATCTTCTCCTCAATCTTGCATTGTTGCAATGCAAGTTGGTTGAAGTTGTTGTCTGCAGTATCGCTTGAGTCAAAATTAGACACGCAAAGTTGAAATAGCTGTACATCGATCTGATGACAGCACCCCTCCAGCATGTCATAAAGCTTCTTAAAGATGCGACATGTGGAGGGTGGGAAGCACAACCTGAATGAGAAAAAAAACACCTAAATAATGCCAGGAGAGTTTGTCAAGCAACAGGCTAGATAAAGAAAAAAGTATAGCATATTGCATTCTTGATAATGTGATAGTTGTTAACGGTAGATTATTTTTGTACTTTACAGGCTGTCCACTAAACTTACATGATCTACATGGACCATCAAAACAGGCATGGCTATGACACTATGAGAAATATCTTTTGCCCTTGATTTTCTGGAACCATCTGCGATGTAAGCTTTGTAATTGGCTTCGATGGACTTGAGCGTTCTTGCAGGAAAGTTGGACCTATCTGTTAGGGGCACAGTCATCTGCTCTTTTGAAGCGGTGCAATAAAGGCAACAGTGGCGGGCTGGATACAAAAGAAACAAGGTTATTTGAGTTATTTCTTATTATTTAAACATTTATTTATTCCTGTGGCAAACTTAATAAAGAAAAGTACATTGCAGCTGGCACTATGTCTTTGAACTGTATGTGAGGTGTAGTAGTCACGGCGCAATTTCATGGCTCTGCTTGCTTTAAGAAAAGAATCAGCGCTTATGGAAGCAGGGAATTCTGCGCTTACGTGAAGCGTATTACACACTAGGGCACAATTTCATGGAGCTGCTTAAGCACAAAAAGTAGCTAAGCACAACAAAATTACGCTTACCAGAATAAGGTTACCAGCCAAACTATCATGTCACATGTACAAGTTGTGACTGGTATCCTGCTCATTTCTGCTTAGCAGAAAATTGTTAAGCAATATTTCCTGCTTAAGCAGCTCTATGAAATTGGGCCCAGGTAAGCAGGTAATTTTTTGCTTCTGTGCGTGCATACTCCATGCTACTAGGCATTCTTCGCTTACAGTAAGCGGAGAATGGTCATCGTAAGCGTAGAATTTGCCGGTAAGCAGAGCCATATATTTGGGCCCAGCTGATAAAAATTAGTCTCGCAACAAATGTTATCGGAAAAATACCTACCATTACAGCTGCAGATCCCATACAGTATGGTAAGTAGCTCGTAGTCACCAAACACGAACAGCTTTATGGATTTTCCCCTATAGTGTGCAATATACAACAAAGATTGTGTTGACACAGGGTTAAATTATTCTAATTAAATATGTTTTCTTAAACAGGAAGTACTTCCAGTGCGTAACCAACTTGTGTTAACCTAAATAAAACATGTTCCAGTCTACAGGGAGGTCCAAATATCAAGGTATGATAATAGCAATGCAACATTGTTGGCTGTTGAAAATAAAATGGTCGAGCTTTACCTCCATGTCATTCTGGCTAGTTGAGCCACCTGCTCCATAATTGGAGGCAATACCCGCTGTATGTTTGCTGTTGAGTCGTGGGCTTCAAAGCAGGCAAAGACAACGGTGTTCCTCGATGAATTGGGACGTAGTGTGTTAACAATTTGGTAACACATCTTGAAAGATGTACCACCAAAGTCCCCACCAATCTTCACCCATATCTCGTCAGCAGGAATGAAGCCATGCCATGTCAAACTTCCATTTCTGAAAATATAATTTTTAGACATATTTAACAATAAATATAAAACAAGCAGAATAAAATATTTTGAAATAATATTCTAAAGCTGCACTTTGTATTTGCCAAATAGTATCCTATTAAGACATAATTGAAGTGGAGTGCATTTTTATTTATACATTTCTGCTCCTTGTGTGTCTTACTCTTTGTATTTTTTTGTTTCCATTCAGGGAAATATCAAAAGAAAACATCTCACCTGTCATGCCTGTCAAGATAGTCAAGGACCATTGCAGAGACATCCTTTACAGTTACACATGGAACCTCCCTTGTCTGCAACCCATTGGAGCCATCAGCACTGCTCGACTTGAAAAGGAGGGGGACCATTTTCCCGATTATGTTGTCACTGAGAAGTGTATTCTGCTGGTGTCTCATGGCACTCTCTGATGGAAGAGACACTCCCATAGATCCTAGGTACCTGTTCCAGTTGTTGAAACATGGACATGAAACCTTTTACACTTCTGAAATTACTTATTAGGAGCAGCATTAAGTTCAAAGGTTATGATATTGTCATCAGTGTATTTGTTTAAAACCTCACCAGCGAAGCTTTCGTAACTGCTCCCATGCAAATTGGCACTCTCGCATCATGGCTAGTGATCGATTTACGCTCATAACTTCCTCGCTGGGTTGAGATGTAGGGCAGAGATCATCCTCATCTGTGGATTTGGATTGCTTGTTGGCCAGAGTAACATATGCCGGCTAAAGGAAGATTATGTACATATAGATAAGCTCGAGTTAGTATTGGGAATCTTTTGTAATAAAATGACTAAATGCTAGAGGAATACACAAAAATAAGGTTCCTGAATGGCGAATCGGATATTGTCTATACTTGCATTGTTTTTATTCTTTCTTTTTTCCCTTTTATTAAGATTTAATATAAGTATTTTTAATTTGTATGTTATTTGTTATTTTCTTAAGTGCAAAACATGAAAGAAGAAACATTTACCCTTCCTGGTGTTTTGAGACGTGCACAAGGATTTTCCCGTAACTTGTGGACAGTCCACCTGTCTGTGGCAGCCTCTATCTCTGGGGGTATAGGGGTACCTTTGACGTGCCTTGATGCCATGGATTTCAGTAACCTTGCTGCTGTTGTGACATCACTATCAGTGGTTTGTTCTGAGCTGGGCAGGGGGTCAATACTTGGGTAGCACGTAAATGATGTGGGTTTTGGGCGTTCTTGTGCGCATATGTGAGTTTTCATCTGTTCAAGCTTCCCAATTGTCCCACAAGAAATACAAACGGTTGGGAGCGTTGTCAGCTGTACTCGTAGAATTCTTGGACATAGATTTACGTCATCAATCTTAATTGAAGTGCTACA
This sequence comes from Plazaster borealis, assembly GCA_021014325.1. Classification (NCBI taxonomy): domain Eukaryota; kingdom Metazoa; phylum Echinodermata; class Asteroidea; order Forcipulatida; family Labidiasteridae; genus Plazaster; species Plazaster borealis. The sequence continues at coordinate 26,786,745 of CM037457.1, read as the reverse complement.
AACTGGGCAGGGGACAGTCTTACTATCACTGTGCTTAAACCAAGCTAGTAAACAGTCAGCACAAAAATGGTGTTCGCAAGGTGTTTGAACTGTGGGTGTTCCTAGAATACACTGACATATGGTACATATGAACAATGTTGCCTCTCCCGAGTTATTAAGAACATCCAGATTATGTGGAACTTGTTCACTGGTACTTTGAGAACATGTGAAGGAGAGGGGGGAGGGATTGTTCCTTTCTTCCGACTTAGACCATTGCCACTTCGCTTTCGTTTTTGGGGACGCCCCCCAAGTTGTTGTTTCATGTAAGTTTCACACACATTGCAGCAAGCAGTTCGAGAGTGTTTTTCCCACGTTTGAGAAGCACTCTCCCTTGTTCCACTACGCGAGCCAGATCTTTCATGCCTTAGGGAACGTTCACATCTCCAACAAATTGTACTTGGATGAACAAGGGCATCATCTCTCCAAATATTTATAGAAAAAACTGTTTCGAGTTCTTTAGGATAGTTGATGCACTGGTATGGATGCTTCTCGGCTGTTGAAGTTTTAGGCTTGGTGTTTAATCTCCCACATACCCTACAAAGTTTATTTAAAGCTTGCTGATGTAATAAAAAACTCATGATGATTTGTATGTAGTATTATAACACACATTGCAGAAATAAACTCTCCATCTTCAATGTACAAGTACATGTTTGCCACTTGCCTGGTTTGTATTTATTTCATCTTCAGATGCTCAATTTAGCCATCAATATTTAACTTTCTTTTCCCCCAAGTAAAATTACAAACCACTTCGACGAGGTGAATCTGTATGGTAAAAATAATTTTGTGCATTTCGATTAAAGCGCGCCACACGGATGCATGCGCAACACGGTATGCCTGTGTGTACGTGTGTACCGACTGTGAGATATACAGTACGTACTAATTCCACGTATACACGTAACATTCTACAAAAATACTACCAATTCAACGCCCTCTTTTACAAAATCTGTCGCTGGCCTTTTGTTTATATTCTAGAGTTAGGTTGGGCTGAATGTTTTCTTCAAGAAATGTTAAAGAACAGTTTCAGAAAACTTCCATTTGAATTAAAATGATAATTTTACGATCGTTAAATTTTAGAGTCGTGAAAATAAACAACGATGAAACATCGTCACAAAAAATCTTGAAAACGACCCCATTTCCGCAAATCTTAATGCTTTTGTATCAAGTTAATGACCTAGAAAGTTGGGAACAACAATAATTTACACTCGGTTTTTATTAAAAACACTTTTCAAACAACTGTATTTTAATAAAACCATTTTGGGGGAATTTTTTTAACGTCTTTTCCACGATAACATTTTATGATGCC